>JAHWXV010384955.1:0-13088 GCA_024586415.1 Phrixothrix hirtus | reverse complement strand
ATAACTAACATAGGGTTTTATTATTTTAAAGCAACAACAAAGATTTTGAAAATGACGGAATTAAAAATAAGATTTATTATTAAACTAAATACCAGAAATTTATTTATTTTAAATTAAGTTTTTAAACGGTAATATACAAGGTTACGGGTTACAAAGCATACGGGGTGCATTCAAAAGGGTTGATAATTATAATTTACCCAAACGTATATTAATTAATTTTCATATATTATATAGAGTGGTACAAAATTAAGAAGGCGTTTAACACAACTTTTCGTAACTTGTGGGGAGATGGAAAACTATGGGAAACCTGTGACTGAAACATTTCACGCCGCAATATTCTGAGAATTATATAAAATTGTAAACACATTTTTTAAAATTAGGAATGAAATAAATCCATCAAAAATGTTCGCAATTTGCGATGCGTACAACTCCACCGTTAAAAATAGACTGACTAAATACACCGCGCTTCCACGCGTTCTTGCATGACACATCATCAACCTCAACATATTGATGATGGTGATACTCAAAGATAAATAATCATTGAAATTAGATTATACAAATAACTTAAACTACAAAAAAACAAGCTTTCACATAATTATGAATTAGAATCGAAAATACAAGTTCATATTATAAAATAAAATAAGTAATTGACAGTAAAGAAGGCGTAACGATTTATACAGGGTCCGCCAAAAACGGTTCTTTATTCTAAATCGGACTATAAATGAAATTTACAAATTTTGAAAGACTAAATTTGATAGATGTTCTTGTCTACAATTTAGAATATACAATTAATGTTCTCCTTCCATCTCCATGCGCTCTTGCGGATAATGCACAGAATCATCCATAGCTCTTTGAAGGATATCCGGCACGATATTAATTTCGTGACAGGTGAAAACAACTCGGATCTTAGTGTATTTTCATAGAAAAAGTTATTAGCGTAGAATTCTGATGAAAAACTGGCCAGTAAATGACGCCAAAATGGTATATAAGACGGATGAGAAACATATCACGTAAAATTACCTCACTTGATGAATCCATAGCTATCAAAGTTCTTCATTTCTTCAATATTCTCAATATGTCACTCCTCCGCACAATCTTGTAAATCAATTAGTGTAATTAGTTCGCTTTTTAAAAAGTATCCAGTTTTAAGTTGTAGTAAAACGACGATGGCGATAACGTGCAAAGGAAGAAAAATAGATTGCGAAAGGCATTTGAATAAATTAGCTACAGTCACGGCTTAAACTCCATTGTATTATGTATAAAATTGATTTTAAGCTTTTATCACGAATAGAATAGACGTTAAACTGGTAAGATGCACAAAGCTGAATGTGCAAATGATTGCACCAAATATTGCCCGCTAATTAGCGTAGAATTTTCAAACAAAACGACCAAGACTTCATTGGCAGTTGAGAAATACCTTTATTATTAAATGTAGATTTAATAAAAAAATAATCGTTTGGTTAAAAACTTATGAGTCTTTAAAATTGAGAATAAACTAATTTAAGGGTGCCAGGGGAAAATTGAATAACAAATTATTTCCCTAGATATTGCTGCAAAAGAATGCATTCTTTCTTTCGAGGATTACTTATATACTAGATTTACAATTACTTGATCACCCTAGGAGTTATCTACAATATTTTTTCCACGGCCACAAGTTATTACTACTTCCGAATGTATTTTATTAGTTGACAAACTTTTTTCTACTATTTAGTTACAATAATTAAACTTCTCTCAAGTATGGCAAATTATCTGACAGCTTTTAAATATAAAACCCACCCGTGATTTTTCAGTGAAATTCTAAAACACACACTATGCAATTTTGATATCCTTTCAGGTTACTTGTTTGGAAACAATAACTTTCGTATGTGGAAAAATTTATTAAGATTTTTTCGGTTGAAATTAAAAATGAATGGCCAAAACAATCAAAAAAATACTTAATAAATTTTAATTTTTTGGGCAGATTTCTATTGTTTCTGATAATTATTAATACAACCACCAACTACAAGAATAGAGTGGAATACAACATAGCCAATGCTAAATTAGAAAATGAAAAATAATTGTGCGGTAAACCTGTCAATGTCTTATATTAACTAAATGTCATTAAAGTTTACTACAGCGGGGTTTATTCAAGTTTTAACTCTCCGATATTTTAAGAGGGACTGTTATTCATAAGCGGAATGGTAGGGGTTTATTACAGTAAAAGTATTTAATCTTGTAGCAAATTTGGGAGGATTTACAAAATAACATATACACATATAAAAATATAATTTAAATCAAAGTTTATGTAAAATTCATAGGTTTCAAAGGACCACGGCAAGTTATAAGCTTCTCGAAGCTTGTTACGGGGGAATTTGAGACTTGGTTGCAAATAACTAGAATTTAATATAAAACAAGATACAAACAATGAAATAAAAATATGTGAATTGCTTACCTTAATACATGGCTTCTTTCACTTGCAATTAGTTGTAGGAAACCCAAAGGAATTTAAGGTATTGGATAGCTAGGAACGATACAGGATGTTTTTAGAACCACTGCAAAAGTAGATCGTAAACTACAGATTTCTTGTTTTATATCTGCACAATAATTATGTTATTGAACACGACACGAAATGGATTTATTTTATGTTGTAATTAACACAATTGGGGTCTGATTTTTAATACCGTTGTTGGCAATAAACGACAGAAACGACATACGGTGGTGTTACTTTAACACTTCAACGACAAGAGTTTGAGGTGGGGTTTATACTTTGAACACCTAAGCAAGAGTGACGACGGTTGCAAGTGGAGGTCGCGTGTAGCGACGTTCAGTAAGAACTAAAATACTATGCTTTGTGGAAGCGTTCATGAAAAATGTACAAAATTAAAAATTAAAATTAAAAATGCGTAAATATATAAATAGGGTCTAAATATAAATTAAATATACACAGCTGGCGCAAACAACGCTAACACAACTTTTGGTATGCCAAAAACAAGATACTTGAATTATTCAATAAAGTTGACGTAAATATACTGGGTGGTTCAAAATAATTAAATGATATTTTGAAATTAATAATGAGCAACTAAGGAGGATTACAATGGCCATCTTTAAACGTGCCCATCCATTGTATTTTAAACAGAACTACTACATTCGTTGCTAGCCATCTACAGTTAAGTTGGTAACGGACTTCTGGCTGCGGCTTTATTTGAGATGAGCAAAAAATATTCAGAACCTTGTTTTATCCTTCTACCTGCATTAATCTTCACGGGTTATATACAAGATGGTATTGATAAATAGTTAGCCTTGGAACTCCTCCATAAATAAACTGATTACCATGACAACTAGTATGTTGTTTGATTAATAATTTCCTCATTTTGATGATTAAAAGTTTATTCAATTCTAGATTATGAATTTTTTAAGTTAATATCCCTAAATATCTCAATTTTGATAAAATTGATTATCGGTTGTTGATTAAGTACATATTTTTGAAAAAGTAATTATTACTCTTCATATGTCACCGTCAAAAATTGGTTTTCCCGATTTAAGAGAAGGAGAACAGACCTTTAAAATGACCATTGTTCCTGTATCTACTGTTGAAAATGTTGGTGCCGTGCATTGTATGATTTTGGAGGACCAACGAATTGGGTTCAATCGTTTAGCTGAGGATTTATTTATGATTTGAGTATGAGAAACTTATTTATATTTATTGAGAGTGATAACTTCCAAATCATTTAGCCGGCGCTTTGAGAAGGTTTCTTCAAATATTTTAAATAATATTGTAACTATAAACGAAACACGCATCCGTCATTGCAATCCGGAAACAAAAGAACAATCAAATGAATGGAAACACGCTGGTTCTCCCTGTACTCGCATCAATTTTTGGGACGAGAATGTAAAACTATTAACAAAGGTTTAAAAAGATTTCTGATGGAGTGCATTTTCTGCAGAACAATGCTCCCGCTCACAATTCCTTGGTTGTATGGTAGAAATTTAACGAAGTAAGCATGTAATGAGTTTCTGAAAGAAAAAAATTAGCCTTCCAGTTTGTCTAATTAATTTTGTTTAAATATGAAGGAATTTTTCAAGTCAACTTTCAAAAACCTCATTAATTCTATAATTTAAATAACTTATTTAGAACCGCAGCATTTTATTGAATTTTTACTTTAATTTACTTTTGAACATCCTATATATATTTTTACATCGTTTCCGTCTACAAACTTGTTTATTCTCGTATAACTACATTCATTTTTAATTGCATTTTTTATATTGGTTATATAACAACGTAAAGAACGATAATCAGCTATTATTTTGTAACATAAGATTAGAAGTTCACGAACTTGCCCTTTCCGTCAAAAAATAAACAATTTCTCGACTGAGATACCGTTTATTAAATTGTACATACTTTTAATATGTCACAAATAGGAAACTTTTATAATTTAAAACCGCTAGAATTATCGTATTCTAATTATTATTCAAAATGTTAAATTATTTCTACTTCCTCATTGATTTTTGTAATGAGATGTATAATTTATATTTTTAATTTAGCTTGTCCCAAGACTTGTAAATGTATTTTTGTTCATATTAACCAAACTAGCATGAATTATATAATTGTTTTGTATTCAAATTTATCGTTAGTAATTACTAGAAAAACTGATATAGTCATTTAATTCAAAATGTTTATTTAGTACTTTTAGCGAAAAATGTCAATAAGTACCTTTGTTCTCTGCTGCCAAGATATATTACGAACACATATAAATCATGTGCCTGCTAGCCATGATATCCAGAGTACTTTCAAAGTTCGTTTGAATAGTACCTCACCTGAGAACTAAGAGTACATTCAGACTTCCTTTGAATAGTATATCACGTAAGAATTAAATATACCTGTAACTTGCAATTTATAAACGAAATAAACCGTTTATACAATACAAATTACCGTAGCGAGATTCTGCATTAAGAGGACGCATTTTGTCTTCAAATAATTAAGAAAGAGTGCGTTCTACACAGAATTTCCGTTTGTTTTAATACTTTGTTAATTAAAAAGAACGCAAAGCCTTAATTTTCATAATTAGAACCGATTTCGAGAATAGTTTTGTTTTGAATTGATTAAGTTGGAACTGTAATAATTCTCGAACATTATAGTAAAAATTAGGAATTTTGTTTTACACGCCAGTTTGATTACAAATAAACATTGTAAATAATCTATGCGGATAAAAGTAATTTTATCCTGTCTCCTTACCTTATAATTGTGAGAAAAGAAACTTGCTTTCTGGCTCCATCACCCAATATTATAGACTCTTAGTCTGTCTCGTCACATAAAATATAACCCCATTAAACACTGCAAAACTTGTAAATAAACCACTAGCTATTGTACTCATTAAATACACCCGCGCACATAAAATCAAAAGAATTCATACGTTTCGATATCCATTTTGTTAAATCGATAATATTGATTGAACGCATTACCGATCTAATGACCTCTACGATCTAAAAGCTAGCAAGTTCAAATAGTAACAGCTATGTTAAAGCAACGTAGATAAAAGGCACAAAATAAACTTAAATAAAGGATTCTGTAAATTCAAATTAAAACCAAATATTTCTTTATTGTACATTATTTCTGTTATGGTTATAATATATATTTGTTAATTTGCTGCTGTCTAATTATTACAAATTATATTGGAAATAAATAAATGAGTATACAAAGTGTGACAAGTAATAAAATACATGCATTTGTTAGTAAAATTGCCTAAAAGCAATCATAGAAATTTGATAAAAATTAGCATGCGAATATAACAAAGTGTAAATATTGAATTTCATATAAAATAGGTAGAAGATCATCTTAAACGTCATAATTAAGAACGCACAAACTGTTTGTAAATAATTAATTAGAGAATATACATCATAAATACTACAAACTTGTGTTTTATAAAATAGTGCACTTCTACGAGGACCTGTAAAATCTTATGATAAATTGAACATAATTAGTAATTTTACATACCTGCATATACAGGGAGTTCCGTAAGCAAACTGCACTATAAAGCTGATATCATTAACTTGTAGAACTCTTAAATTTTTCTGATTCTAACCCGTGTGTACATAACTTTACATTTTAGCTCGATCTGTTCAACCGTTACTTCAAACTCAAAAGTCTTGAACCCACTTTTCGACTTTGACGTTACCCGAGGCATGATATTGTCAATGAACTTCTAGATCTTTATATATATTTTGACGCTTCGAGCTAGGACTCATTGCAAGCATTGAATTAATTGACACCCCCTTCATTCGTTAGATTTCAAAATCTAAAAGTTCTGATGGAGTAACAAGTACTCTTTTGTGATACACACCTCGCTCCCAAAGGAGTTTGCCGTTATTTTGGAGAACCGAATCACCTTCAAATTTTATTGTTAACACACACTCTCTCTCTCTCTCTCTCTCTGTCCAAGCCAATTCCCCCTTAAATATAAAGCAATGTTGACGCACAACTCAACAGAAACCTAGGCGAGGGGCTTAAAGTCAACACCGAGGTACAAGTTTCGGCATGAAATTAATTGGGCAGTTTTCGCATGACCCGACGGAAAGATGCGGTGCGGCACAGGATCCTCAATTCCCCTGAGAGATAATGTCCTTTCCGTCTGCCGTGTTTGCTCGTCTTAGAGATAGCCCCATATCTCCGTTTGAGCGAAAAGGATTCCCTGTATCTTTGATCAGAGTATGGCCATGGTTAGGTACTTTCCTATCTCTGGAGATGATGGGGCCCCTTTTAGTAACACTTACCTACTGTGAAGTATGAAGTATGAAGTAGTAACAAGTATTTTTTTGTGATATACACCTCGCTCCCGAAGCTGTTTTCCGTTCTTTTGGCAAACTGAGCCTTTCTTGTTAACACTCACTTTCTATAGAAACCAATGCCCCCTTAAATCTAAAGCATTGTTGATATCCATTGTAACATACGACTTCGCGATGGGCTTAAAGTTAGCCCTGAGGTACCCGTGTCAGCCTGGAGTTATTTGGGTGGTCCCAGCATGGATCAATGGAAAGATGCGGTATGGCCCTGTTTGCTCGTTTAGGTGTCGGACATTCGAATTAAACGGGTTTCCTTGCGCTCACTTCACCACTCACATTTGGTCAGGGAATGCCATTAATCAGGCACTTTCCCACCTTTGGGGACCATGGGGCTCCTTTCAGTAACAACTACCTAATGTGACAAGTATTATTTTGTGACATATACCTCGCTCCCGAAGTAGTTTGCCGCTCTTTCGGCGAATTGGATCACTTACGAGCTTTCTTTTAACACTCGCTCTCTATTGAAACCAAAACCTCATTGAACCAAAACATTGTTGATGACCATCTCAACACAAGCCTGGGCGAGAGGCTTAAAGTCAACATCGAGGTACGAGTTTTGGCGTGGAGTTATTTGAGTAGTTTCCGCATGAACCGACGGAAAGATAAGGTGCGGCAGAGGATCCGCAATTCCATTGAGATCATGTCCTTTCCCTCCACGGTGTTTGCTCGTTTAAGTGCTGGGTCTTCGAGATAACCCCACACCTCCGTTTGAGCTAAAGGGATTCCCTGTATTGGTTGGTCACGGTATGCCCATGTCCAGGTACTTGCCCTCCTCTGGAGATCATGGCGGCCCTTTTAGTAACACTTACTACAGGGGTATGAAGCAGTAACATACCTTTTTTGTGATATATCCCTTGCTCCCGAAGCAATTTTCCGCTCTTTTGGTGAACTGAATCTTTCTTGTTAACATTCGCTCTCTATCAAACTAATGCCCTCTCAAATTCAAAGCATTGTTGACACCCATCGCAACATAAGACTTCGCGATGGGCTTAAAGTTAACCGTGAGGTATCCGTGTTAGCATGGAGTTATTTGGGTGGTCTCCGCATGGATCAATGGAAAGATGCGGTATTTCAGAGGATTGTCAACACCCTCAGCCCTGTGTGCTCGTTTAGGTGTCGGACATTCGAGATGACCTCCATATTCCCGTTCGAATTAAACGGGTTTCCTTGATCTCACTGCACCTGTCACATTTGGTCATGGAATGCCCTTGACCAGGCACTTTCCCACCTTTGAGGGCCCCTTTTAGTAACAACTACCTATTGTGACATTTACTATTTTATGACACATACCTCGCTCCCGAAGGAGTTTGCGATTCTTTCGACGAATTGAACCACCTTCAAGCTTTCTTTTAACACTCGCTCTCTATTGAAACCAGTACCCCATTGAACCAAAACATTGTTGACAACCACCTCAACAGAAGCCTGGGCGAGAGGCTTAAAGTCAACCCCGAGGTATTCGTATCAGGGTGGAGTTATCTGAGTGTTCTCGCATGGATCGACGAAAAGATGCGGTATCGCAGGGATCTCAACTGCCTCCGCCCTGTTTTCTCGTTTAGGTGTCGAATCTTCGAGATGACCCCCATATTCCCGTGCGAACTAAATAGGTACTCTTTAGGTTATTGAACCCTCTCACTTTTGGCCAGGGAATGCCCATGGCCAGATACTTCCCCAACCTTGAAGATACCCACAAGTATGAAGCAGTAACAAGGAGTTTTGTGATTTACATCTAGCTCACGACGAAAATTGCCGCTTTTTTGGTGAACTGAACCACTTTCAAGCATTGTTGACATTCATCCCAACAGAATACTGGAAGAAGGGCTTACAATTAACCCCGAAGTACCCATGTCAGTGCGGAGTTATTTGGGAGGTCCCCGCATCGATCAATGGAAAGACACAGTACGGCAGAGGATTTTCAACTCCCTCCATCATGTTTGCTCATTTAGGTGTTGGGCCTTCGCGATGACCTCGTTCTAGCGAAAGGAGTTCCTTTGAGACCAGTGCTCTCTGTCTCGTTTGGTCAGAGAATGCCCATTGTTAGGTACTTCCCCACCCTTGGAGACCACGGGGCGCCCTTTAGTAACAATCAGCTACAGTGGAGGTATGAATCGGTAACGTGTACTTTTTTATGACACAGCTCGCTCCTGACCTACCTTCAAGCTTTCTTGTTGGCACTGGCTCTTTATCGATACCAACGCCCCCTCAAATGCAAAGCATATTGACACCCATCTCAACAGAAGCCTGGGAGAGGGGATTAAAGTCAACCACGAGGTACCCGTGGTCCCCACATGAATCGACGGAAACATACGGTACGGCAGAGGATCCTCAACTCCCTTTGTCCTATTTGCTCGTTTAGTGTCGGGCCTTCGATATGACCCCCATATTCCTGTTCGAGCTAAATGGGCGACCTTGAAGTCATTGCACCCTATCACGTTTGGTCTGGGTATACCCATGACCATGTACTTCTTCACCATTGGGGACAATGGGACCCCTTTTAGTACCAAGTACTTACCGTGGAAATATGGTTTGCAAATCAAAATAAAAAAAATTAGAACCTCTTTGAGCGTTGTGCTAAGTGTATAGAGTTAAAAGGTGATTACGTTGAATAAATAAAAATTTGTTTCGAGATACAGTAACATCGTTTACCTTCTCGTATAATTTGTTTAATTAAGAATTCAGTAAGCGAAACAGTAAATAATTATATAATTTATATTGGTGAAATGCTTATTAAAAAACGCATTTTGTTTCAGGTGGTACCTACGAAAAGAGAAATGGTATGAAGGAGCCAGATCACTTCGGTGAAACGGTAAGTGTAGTTTTTGTATACAGGTTCAAGCACACGACTTGTCTAATTTACTTTTACCGTAAATATTTACTAACAGTGTATACGACCGAATCTAATTTAAAATCGTTTCAATCGAAACGCTCTTGGTTTACTTAAAGCGCTTCTCGACTTTTTAATTTGCAGTTAGGTATTCGGTGCAGTTGAGAGCTAACTGTTTAAATTTTTGTGTTAACCGAACAGAGTTTAAACTAAATTATTGCCAAATTTTTAGTAATATTACAACTCTAACGGAATCGAAGCGATAAATTAAATTAAGTGGAACCAAAATGAATTTCGATATTATTCCTCCTTCATTCGAAGCGATGCGATGATGCTTTATCAGCCAATACTTTCAGCATACGTGACTAGATAGCATACGCATTGCTTAGACGTGAAGAAAATTTGAACAAATTCGGAAAATCTCAAATTTTAACCTAGACAAGCCAACTGAATTACGATAACTTTATTTTCCCCCTTATAGGTCCCTTTTACGTCTATAGTATTACCAATACAGGTTGGTAATTCAAATAAGGTATTTTAGAATTCTACGAGACATTTCCTTTGTCCTACTGCACTACTTACAGAAAACTAGGACACGAATTATAGTTTGTTAAAACTTGCGTGAGTAATGTGTATGTGGTACAGCGAGACTGCAAAATAATTGCTCTAAAAATATCCTGTTGTTTTAGTGCATGGAAGACATGTCTGCACGAAAGGTTAACACAGAGGCGTACGGTTTCCCGGCGATTTCCGCCGAACCGTTAATGACTATGGATAACATCTTCAACATTTAACAAGGGACCGACAGTAGACTTTACACATACAAGCAAACAATCCCATACAACCATGGCCGCACTTTAATAATACCCTTATACCGCAAGCAGCACAGTTAAGCTTAATTTATAAAGATGCAGTAATTGACGTAGAAACCAAATATGGAAAAAGACTTAATTAAACAATGCATTTAAAATGTAAGAATATTTTCGGTCTTTCGAGTTGAACGGGTGAACGTTTAAAGCCTCTTAATCTGCCACTGTTATTAACTTGATGTGAATTAAAGTTTGAGAAGCACAAACATGTGATTATAAATTATTTTATTTTAATGCTTTAACCTTGATCAATTCCGCATATGAACTATGCGCAGCTAAACAAAAACTATTTTATTTTATAAAAATTATGTACTAAACGTTACTTTGGAGTTTCTTCGTTTCCGTTTCTCACATAAACTACACTTCATTTTAAATATAAAAATGATTTGCCTCCAAACATGGAAAAATAAAGTAAAGCCATAACGGAAATTTATTTTAGTAAAGATATACCTAGAGAATAAGAGTTGTTGTCATTTATGTAAATACACATACAAGTAGAAATATTTATTAGTAATCACGAACGATTTTCGAATAAAACAAATTCACAGAAAAGTTGTAAAAGGATTAAAATTCTAACATTTTAAGAAAGTGAGAATTAAGTGAGAAACTAGCAAATTATTCAAAGAAGGTTTGTCATTGCAACGACCGAAATGTGTAAAAGGAAAATTGAGAATCAGGCAAAGTCTTCTTTGTTGTGATACTAGTGATTAAAGTTGTGATTTAAATCACATACAACTTGGTGTGTGCGCAAGAACCAAGTTAGATTCGAAGAAGTTCCACAAAGAATCATCACATTAAATGGTCTGAAGATAAGTTTGAAATTATCACAAGTTGATGCCACTGGGAAGTTTACAATCAAAGTCTACCAACCACTCGGTGATAAACTAATTTGTAAATCACGTATAAATATAAATATAAATGTAGTGGAATTAAAAATACGCAGGCAATTTTAATTTCAGTTGTCAGTAAATAAAAATCCTTTTACAACCAACAGTTCCTAGTTATTTTCAAAAACTTTTGTAGTGATAGGTTGTAAGATTTAAAAAAGGATTACCTCGCATCTGTTAGACGCACAATCTAATGTTCACACAAAGGGGTTTCCCTTTAAAAACAACACGTGCAGATCTGCCTAATTTTATTATAAAAACGCGTACTTTATATATTAGATTAAGAATTGCTTTGAAATTTTGTATATGTTTATATTTTATTCTTATTCAATACAGCAATTATTGAAAATAAATACATTCATTGATTTTACTGGAAGACAAACAAAAGGCTATTCTAAAATTTTAGGTCCTTGTTTATATTTTTGAGTGACAAGTGTAAACCAAGAGGTACTGCACTTAGTCAATTTTCAATTTACTGTAGTTGCAAGAGTCATTTATAACAGAGCCCGATCGACCAGAAATTATTATTTCAGGCTTTATGATTGATTGCAGGCATCAAAACTTTCAAGGTGCGGTTTTGAAATTTTGCAGTTCTGCTTAAAATGGTTTACATTCTCAAATTTATTTCATACAACCAGAAATCGTAGAGGCTTGTTAAGATTTCTCGTCGCTGCATTCCACAATTTCTTCAAACCTCGTTAACGTCCGTCCGTGTAGAGGGTATTTGTGGCGGGTAATTCCTTGGCACTCACGTAGAGGGGCTTACTGTTTTAGCTTTCTTTTTCTAACTTTTGTCAACTATGATAATTGAATTTTTATTTAAATGCCGTAACCATAAACTCTCAATGGTAAGATGGAATGAACGATTAAATATAATACGGAAATAGTCTCAGGGTAGACGGTGCTGTCATAAAAAATTATCGGCTGTATCGTGAATTACAGTCATATATAATGAACCTAGTATCTTATCTGAAAAATAAATTGGAAACACAAAAAACTAAGCAAACAATTCAATATAAAATGTGTTACAATAAATCTAAATTAATAATACAAATGTACTCTATATGCATAAATAAATCGAATGGGAAGTATGCTATAATCAGAATTTAATCAGAAGGTTACATTGATTAACTATTAACTATTAATTTAATTAAACTATTGATAAACAATTAATAATGCGAATTAAATATGAAAATCGAATAAAATATATTTAATCATGCCTTAAATTTAAATAAATTTTGGATATTGAATTTCTTTTAACAATTAATGCGAATTAAATGTAGGAATTATTGTGGCTACGATTGGTTTAACAAATCTTAATTATCAGATAAATTTAGTCAATAAAACGTGACAAAGGCTCATTAAAAAGTATTAAAACGGTATATTCTGTATTAAATACAACAGTGATTAAATCAACGTTTTGCAATAAAAGGGTAATTAAAATCACTGGTCCTATCTTACATAAGTTAGATAAAATAATTGATAACACTTAAGCACAAGGAATTATTCAATTACAATATTATGAACAATACATATAAAACGAAGTTTACAACTTACATGACCGCTGTAATGTATGCAAACCAATAAATTAATGCTTCAGTATAACTAAATAACTCGAAACCTAGTTTCCCAAAATATTTATTTTTTATTTTTTTTATAATATACCTACATATGTTTCGGTCACAAATACAGGAC
>JAHWXV010384919.1:0-10164 GCA_024586415.1 Phrixothrix hirtus | reverse complement strand
ATTTGGATTGCAATAGTTATGATGGAAACGTAACAAATACAGGTGGGTCAACAAGAGAATAACGTCGCAGTCTATGCAATTAACTTCGGTCCCGTGAACAAAACAAAAATAGAAGCTGTCTATTGCAAGTATTAGCACCATTCAATGGGCCTGATGTAAATCTGCATCGGGACATTTCCTGAAATTTAAGGAAACGTGAATAATGAAAAGTTAATTAGGTTACCGTTTCGGGAGTGCCTTCTTTGTTTTACTTAGCTTTTAATTTAGTCCGTCAAAAAATTAAAGCATCCTTCTTAGACGTGAGTTGGCTATCGTTTGGACTGGAAAGTCGACGATGTTAAATGCAATTAGATCCACGCGAGTTTCATACCCGTCTTGGGCCACTAATAAAAAATTTGGCAAAGAAAAGTATCTATAAGCTACAACTAATCTGTAAGTATCTATTATAAAATTTTGTTATTCATATTGTTGGACCGCGATATGCGTCGTCGCTTCAAATATAACTAGTACCGTATTTAACAGTCGCCGTTACAATTAATATATCAATTAAAGAGAAATTGGTTCCTGAACTCAAAACTTGCGAAACAAATGGACTAAAGATATTTGACAAAACAGTTAATTTAACTTTTCAATTTTAATCTAGTGCAGTAAATAATCATTGTTACAGTAATTGTTGAACAACTTAACGATTTATAAGTTTTGTCTTATCATGGTTTAAAAGATGCTACGAGTATCTCACAGTATGCTTGGGTACTCAGGTTTCACGATTGCTTCGTAATGTCATTGACGTAAAAAGATCCGCCTGTTATCTTTTAATTATAGGTACATGCTACTGGATTCGGGCCTGCTTTATTTGCCTATCAAAACTACGAACCTTTTTTTCAGAAACTAATAATTCTATTTATTTGGATTTAATCCAATCTAGCCATTTCTGATTAGCTTTTCACCTTGTTATGTACTTGTAAATGTGTTTGCAATGAGAATTTAAATTTATAAGCATGTAGTGAATAAATCGACCTATTCCTTTAGTTTGAGTTTTATTAAGTTATTAACGGATACAGTGAGTGTGTAACAATATAAATTTCCAACCAATAATTTATTTAAAAATTCATAACAGCGAATTGTTTAAGCTAAACTTGAAATTATTCAAGATTGCATTTACTGTACGTACGACTAGTAACGCTATACCGGTTGGTTGGGTTGAACACTCGTTTCTTGTATTGATTTAGAGTAGAGCACTTCCTTAAATTTTGCCAGAATGAATCACATGTCTCGGTCGATCACATTAGTTTTAATAAGTTATCAATCATATCTTTTTAATATATAGGGTGCACCATTCCCGGTATCCCTTTTGATAATAAATGTTCAATTATGAATAGTGGCATATTACCACAAGGGAATCTCCCTTATGTGGATAGTGAATTGTGATTCCTTAATACACTGGAAAAATCAAGATAATTAGCACTTGCCATTCAATGTGCTTTCTTTTAGCTTCAACTATATCCCGCATCTACATTGCCGTAAGACAGTAGGAGTGCCGGTCTTCGCTGTAAACGTAGGCCTCAAACATCAAAATATGCCTCTTCTACAGTATTAGATCAGAGAATAGTGGCGCTCACAACTCCCGAGTTTGATGTAATCCTATAGTGTTCAGTTTGGACACTACCGATAAACCACGCCCCGTTTCATTACAGCTTTGCTGGCATTGCTTAAATGCTCATAAGCAATCTCGTGCTTTATTTTCCATTGAGCTTGTGACACGCTGAACGATTTCGTGGTGTTGTTCGATAGTTTAACCTTCCTTGATTAATTGTCAGACAATGCCGATTACTTTTCCCAATGCGGCTCTGAGAATATTTCTACGCTTTCGTGATAATGAAAATATCTTAAAATCTGGACATCTAATTTGAAAAATCCCACTTTGAAGTAATTAATTCACTAATTTATGAAGGTAATTTAATTGAAACGTTTCATAGTAAGAATTGCATTCAATTAAGAATAAAAATCTACGAAAAGTAATAAAGATAGAAAATCGTATAAAAGTTGCTACTCTAATTCAGAAGTATTAATAATTTTTTCATTTAAATGTTAATACCTTTATCTTTAAGGCTGTTATATTTGTATTTGGGAAATAACAACTATAAAACCTTTTCACTTTCAGTTAGTAGCACATACTCTCGATATTGCATTTTGTAAACCCATTTTTAAGTTGGTAAGTTGCAATTGTTTTCTACATTTCTGCTGACAAAGGAAATACATGAAAGCACCTGTTTAGATATTGATGAACTTTGGATATCCTGTAGATAACTATAAAGAAACAAAGCGGCTTTGGTAAACAAAAAATAGTTTCGTTAGTAAAAGAAACTTCTAATGTTGGAGGTGTATTGGCGCATATTAGTGATTTCACAAAAAATCAGTTGCTAGATTCGAATGGACATATGTTAGAATGTTCACTCTCATTAGAAACTGCAACAATATTTTTTGTTGCTCGATTATTACGGTATGAAGACATAGTGTACTTATAATTATTTTGCTTTAACGTACTTTTTCCTAAAAATGTGTTTTAAAGCATATTGATCTAAAGTTTAACTACTTTTAATTACCACTACAGATGATTTTAACCGAGTAACAGCTTTACGCAAATTAAGGTGTATGCCGGAGAATTATTTGAAAGAAAATCTGTGTCTAATAATCTACCATGTTCAGCAAGGAAAGCAGGAGACGATGTGTATCTATATTCAAGGAAAATATTTCATCGATTATTTAATATCTAATCGCATTCGCTGAGTGAATACGTTATTATTGTAATTATGCGTATTTTTGTTTATATTTCATTGGCAAAGGTGATAAAGCTTAGTTTAATAACAAATCCAAGTGAAGTAGAGCTGATTTGTAACATTATCGATTTTACGTCAAGATAAAGTGATATGAATATTAGTATTACAATTTAAAAAGACGGATCATAACGACTCCTACTTAGTCGTTACATTGTATGTACCCACGAGAGTGGTTTTTTCAAATTCCGATCATACAGATAAGCAGCCAATGGAGTGGCAGGAGGTGGGTATTCATGAAAAGCGACTACGCATGTTCCCCACTATAGCCACTGCCACTTTCAACATCATTACATCATTATAAACCGAGGTACAGGTACGTAAACATGACTTTTAAGATTGCCTCGCCAACCAAGTACGAGCTGCATAATGTAATGCGGTTCCTTTAAACTGATGGGAGTAGTGAAATTGAAATTTATCGATGAATTAACCTGGTATACCGTTAAAGTTTTATGAATAATGGTGTTGTGTGTTTATGGTGTAGGAAATTAAAGAAATTCGCACCGATCATCATTGTGAGGGGTGACAAGGAATCAAGTCTATAGCGACAGAAGATATTGAAGGAGTTCCACCTCTTTCCTCAACTGAAAAAGGAGAACAGAGATTTGAGACTAATAAATATCTTTAAAACAACGTTAAGAGCTATGTCAACTCATTAAGGCAGCGTTCTATCGAGAGGGGATTGTAAAGCTTACCCACAAATTTGACAAATTCCTCAATCTTCACTGTGATTATGTTGAATGGTAACCATGTTTCTACATAACTCTTGGTAATGAGGTCATTTGATTATTACACTTGTCTGTGTTCTACGGATCACTGGATGTTGAAAAACCTGCTCCCATATTTATTTGTAGAACTAGTTTACAATGTATATGTAAATTATGTTGTATTCTTGCAACATACGAATAAATATAATTAAGGTTTTATTGTGATATTTTTCATAATTCGTTGGCTATTTGTACAGCTGTGCATTAGAGATGCCAAATTAACGCAAATAGTTTAACACATATACACCAAATTTATTTATGAAGATGTGATTTTTTTTTAATTAATTTTTAAAACGGCTTCTAAGGCCCAGAAAGAATGCTTTTATCAAAACATGCAAATATACAAATATATTAATAGCTTCGATCGTGTTATAATTACCTATACTAGATTGTTTAACATAATAATGTATTTTGATACAAGTGCATAAGTTAGTATTTAAATCACGCGCAAGCTTGCAAATTCTTTAAAGGCGAGTACGCATGTGTATCACACCCAATTTTGATTATATACGCATAATTATTAATTAATTAGCAAATTAATTCTACCCCAAGAAAGAAACTTTGTAATTTTAGATGTTTATATTATTTCATTTTATTAAAATAGTCGAACGTGTTCGCCCCAGTTACTGATTTAAATAGATTTAAATCAAAGTCCTGAAAATGCTCAGTAAATTGTTTTTTTCTTGGGGTAGAACTAGTTTGTTAATTAATTAATCCCCTGATATCGAATTATTGAAAACCTGAGAAGTACCTGATTAATTATTTGCGATATAAGAGAAATAATGCTAACACGAAATTAAGTCAATATCACTTTCTCTGAAACATACTGATATATTCACAAATTGTAGCATGTAGCTAACAACTTTTGTTTACAAACTTGTTTGACAGCTACCTATACATAATTACAAATAATATAAGAGTTTCATATGAAATCAGATTTAAAATAATCAAAATTGTATATTTTTCAGAAATATACAATTGCAAAAATAATTTGAAACACTTCAACTTGTAATTAAATATGGACAAATGCGTTTATTTCCCTATATAAATAGATCAACAGCGGTCAAGATCGTTGATTGTAGGTTTTTATAGATTTCATAACTATAACGAGTACGTTGAGGGTTATATTTGTAGAAATTCGGTGATTGTTTGATTTCGCACATTCATTCATTAACAGCGGCAGCAATTATCCGTTGAATTTTGTATCATTCGCAATAATACATTTATATAAAACAATTTATATTTTGTCACAGACTGAATTGGCAATAACGCATGTGGTAATAATCACTAGGGTTTAACCACGACCTGCAAAGCTTCAGTGGAGCGAGGTATGGCTCATCGGTACTCGAGATGCCAAATACGGTAGAAATACTAAGTCTAAATCGGTAAAAGGTGGGCGCGACTGTTCTCAAGACAAACTGTAAACAGGACGTGTCTGGAAAATACCCGGTATGTCACGATATTAATGACCTACCTTCAAGCGGAGACAGATACTTTAACGGTACTGCAGATACTGGGTTAATACTGAAAGAAATGTTATAATGCTAAAGATGCTCATTTACTTATGACCACTCTGTATATAAATTATTAGCTACGTTACTTGCAAAAATGGAGAGCGTGATGTTCATTGATTAAGATAACTACGGGCTGGTTTCATAACTGACCACACTGTATATCATATAATCACATAACCATATTGTCAATAATTAACCAATTCAATTTGTATACACAATAGGAACCAGGTAGCAGGTAGAGGTGGCAACTCGATCCGTAATAATAACTACCCTGGGTTGAAGGTAGCAGTCAAGAAGCAGCCTCCAACTTAAGCGCACGAATGACCTCGATCTGAATAAACAAATATAAAATAAATTTGTGTTTGTTTATTTAATAAATAATAAATGAACCACAGATAAAAATTAAGATTTTACACATATAATGGAACATTAAATTCTTTTAAAGAGAAATGTTACTCTTGATCAGAAATAAATGATTTATGACATTTATTTTTAACAATTCGCAAATTACTAATTCAGTTCTTGCACGCGCACTGTAAAAATAAAATGGCAGCACTCTAGGGGTACGTTGATAAAATAAGAACTAGAATTAGAGCACAGGAATATCTTTATATCATCTTTGGTTTACACAAAAATACAGAAATACACATATCATCAAATATGAAATGAGGCAAAACTTACATTCTAAAAACGTAAAACGTTGGCTAACGAAAACTGGGCGCGTGTCAATTTATTTACGAAAACCATCTGGAACCAACTGGAAGACTTGAATAAGGTAAACAATTTAAGAATGAGCTCTAAGTTTTGCCAGGGACATAACAAAATTTAAAGGAAAAAAACGTCAAAATAACACATAAAATGGGTATCCAGGGTATTTTAAACAAAGGCAATCCTAAAACGAACAAATTTACATACCAAAATAATGTATTATAGATGACCTATTTATATGATTGAAATTGAAAACGTAAAACACTTCACTAAAGCAATTTTAATTCAACGCTACCGCCAATACTCTAAGTCCGTAATTGATTTATTTCTGTGTCATTTACATATGTGAAGCAGACAGTAGCTTCCTTTACCAAACTTTACGCTAACTTATTCAACTAAAACTAGGTCAGTGGTGATAGCACAACATTCGGCGGTTGCAAACAATTTGCATATGTAATTCTTCCTCGCCGGAATCGGAATAAACGAAGAAGGAGCAAAGACGATATAAATCACTTACAGGTGGATGTTTACTTTAAATTCGGGAAGCGGGTCAACCTCTCATTCTTACAAATGACAATCTCTGGGTGGAAAAATGCATCTACGCATCAAGCCGTGCTTTCATTAAAGGACATATACCAATTATTTGGAGTTTCTGCCTACTGATCAAAACCAGGCAGGTACTTAATTTTTTTAACAGAAGCCCAACTAGTTTCCTACAACAAATATAAGAAGACCCCTCCGAACAAAAACTCACAACTTTTCGCTTCTTAACACAAACGTGTCTATACTATCACTGGACCCCGCTCTACGAATTCGTTCTAATCGAACTGTACCTCTCTCCCCTCGAATTATATCAGGCATTCCTATCAACGCAGCAAGAAAAACAATCTGTACAGATACTTCCCATGAGTTCATACCTTTTCAAACGTTGAACTTAAACCGGCGACACTAAGCCTGATCCGTCAATTAATATTCCAATTGCCCTACTAATTATTATATTAATTACTGCATTTACAAAACACATTATTTACTTAAGCGCCTATCCACTGGGATTTTTATGAGAATCAGCGATCTATTTCTTACCCTTGAAAAAGTACTAGGATACAATGCTGCTACATATTATCAATTTAAAGCTGACGTAAGCGTTTATACCCCTAAATTGAATTCTATATTTGTGTTGGATTCTAAAATATTAATTTTGTGTACTATATGAGGTACAATAAAGTAATTCAATATAAAAGTCAAATTATTCCTTAAATAAAAGGATATTTTAACAACTTATGAATTTAATCTATTTTGAATTAGCTTCTTATAAGTAAATAATGTAAGTCGTAATACTTACTTATGTTTTAATGGTTTAATAACGTATTTACAACAAAAAGCAAGTGAGACCTGACAATTTTCAACGAAAGCAATAATAAAGTGTGCCTGCTTCAGACCTACAAATAAACCAAAAATTTGACTATTTTATATATATTAAACGTGAAGTAAAGATTCCAAAATAGAAACAAGCATCATTTAGTTAGTTGAACAGTATTTTAAATAATAAAAATAGAGCCTACGATAAGCCTCTGTTACGTATAATTAATATGCAGGTGGGGAACAAATACAGACTTTTCGACATTATAAAAGTTTCAACTGGATTCAGTTGGAATGTTCACGGATGGGAATCAGTTACTATTCTTTAAGCGAGGCATGAGTGGTGCAATATCGCAAGTAAGCAAAAAATATTTTGACGTAAATTGCTTGTGCGCGGCAGCGATGTCTCATCCTCTATCTACAGGTAATTTTAGTTTCCTAACTGCACAAGAATTTCAAAACTTGAACGTTCTCGAGGACATTCCTGATGATGAAAATACCGGTTACATTTTCGAGGTGGAATTATACTACCCTCGTAAAATGTTACATGAACACTGTCATCTTCCCGTTACCCTTCACCATTTAAAACTCCAGTACTCAAAGTTAACTAAACCTATCCTAAGGTTTTATTCTAAAAAATGATCCATTATTCATTTCTTAAACATTTCTTAAAGCCGGTCTCGAGTTAATTCAAATTCATAGACCAATTAACTTCGATCAGTTAGCGTGGACACAAAGTTACATAGACTTGATTATGGCGATGAGAACGGCAGCCACGAATGAATTACAGAAAATGCGTTACACACTAATTAACATTGCGGTATTCGGTAAAACAACAGAAAACCTGCGTAAATATAGAATTGTTAAAATGATGAGCAGTTGGAACGGATACTATGGTACTAAATACAACCTATCTTTAGCTAATTTTCACAGTCGGACTATTTTTGATGAGAACTTGATCACTACAAAAATTTCTAAACACTATAATCTAAAGAAATTAATTTTAGTTAACTAATTGAGTTGATAACAATAGGTAATAATATTAAAATGCCACATTTTTAATTTCTATTTGTTAAGTAATATTGGGAAAAATATATTTCAGGGTGCAAGCCATTATGTCAGGGACTGGAATTATTTTCTTAAAAGGGGATTCTCCCTATTTCTTACGTCAGTTTATCCAGATATTTATATTACAAGCACGATAAAGGAGTTGTTAATAGATGGATACAAAGACATGATTGTAGATTTTAACAATTATATACCTTTTCTTGAATTTAGCCTTCCTGATATTGACAAATTAGGATGGATTCGTATTGTAAGTGTTATAATATCTTTTTCGTAGGTGCAAAGAGTCTTATTTTTTATCAAATGATCTTTAGTTAAATGCAACAACTGCTTTTGAAGGAGTTATTAATATGGCCACTGGAGTACATGGAAATTTCGATATTCTTCAATGGAATTATAATAATAAAATTTTAAATTACGAAGGAAAGTGTAGAATCCTACGAGGATCTTTGGGAGAAATATATTCCAGAAGAATATCACGTAGCAGTATTAATCTATTCATTCCGTTGTTATGTAGAGAAGTTCAATTTGACTATAGAGAAGATATAGAAATAGATGGAGTATTAGGATACAAGTACTACTTTAACGAAAACATTCTCGATAATGGTAAAAATATATAGCGTATTGTATATAATTAAAATAAAGACGCTAAAATTATTCAGGTACAAACTTTCCCGAAAATAAGTGTTCTTGTGATGGAGAATGTCTTCCTTCGGGATTATTTAATATTACTTCCTGTATGTTTGGTTTACCCATATTTATGTCACTTCCTAATTTTTACCTTGCTGATCCGATATACAGAAATTCAGTGGAAGGAATGATACCTCGAAAAGATACACATGAATCATATATCGTAGTCGAACCTGTAAGTAAATTATAAAAAGTTTCCTAGCATGTAAACCAATAATATTTTAAAATAAGTGGCGCACAACTTGTGCACAAGTAGTGTAGCTACTGACGTTCTAGATAAACCCTAGGTGAGAGGGCAATGAGTTTGGAAGGGGAAGGACGAGGTAGAGTTTCCCGCCCGCCTGAAGTTTTCCTTTGCGCGTGTAAATAAGTAGCAAGAAAGTGTGTGAGAGGCATGATTAGTGTGTGTATGTGCGTGAGTGAGCTAAAGCACGTCGACGTGTCCGTGAATGGAGATTTCCAGGTTTTGGTTAGAGTTACCTGGAAGAGTGGGGTATATCGTGGCGCGAGTGAGATGTAATTTTGTGAGTAAACGTGGCGTGTCTTAGGTGTTGGTTATATGTAAATGAGTAAGTAGGCATGTCTGAATTGAAACCAAAATGGCGTACCGAGATGTGATTGATAATGGAAAAGAGAGAGAACAAAATGGCGCGCCGACGTTGGTTGGTTGGTTTTGTAATAATAATGAATATGCTTGTTACTATTATAATAATACTTATGATGATGAATGATTTGCATGTGATTAATCCTTTTTTGTGATTGATTGATTGATTGATAATTTGCATGTATGGTGTTTGTGTTACTTGGTGTAATTCTTGTACTTGGTGTAATTAGTGTACTTAGCATAATTAGTATACTATGATTATTATTTTTAATCCTTTCGCTAATTTTCGTATAATTAACACATGTAATTAAATATGTACTTGTGTGATTGATTGATAAAATTTTTATGGTTAGATATTTTCAATTGTAGGTTGTAGCGATATACCAGTCAAAGATACTTAAGAATCAAAGCATTCTGCTTCTAGAAGTTTAATTCATCGTCAAATATCTAAAAATAACAACGTTTCGCTTATTACAGCTTCATCCGGTTAGGTGTTTAAAGTATTCTAAAATAACAAAATTAAAATAATTAAAAATAAGAAAATATTAGATAATTAAAAATTTTTAAAAATATTGTATATGTATATGTATGATATATATATATATATATATATATATATATAT
>JAHWXV010384912.1:0-10275 GCA_024586415.1 Phrixothrix hirtus | reverse complement strand
GTATATTGCGGAGGTGGTTGGAACACATCTTCTGCCATACTTACAAGAGCTTGAAGATCCATTATTCCAGCAAGATAATGCACGTCCACATGTAGCAAGGATTTCCTTGAACTTCTTTGAGTAGGGCCAGGTTTCCAAGATCTCCAGCTCTTTCTTCCTTTAAACATGTATGGGACAATGGTTGGAAGGTTGCGAAATTTGCAGCGTCCTCCTTTGTCTTTGGAGGTCTTGAGACATGAAGTGGAACTTGCATAGGAGGCAATACCCCAAGGCGAGATAAACCACCTTATTCAATCAATACCTCGGCGTGTAATAGAATGTGTAAATCAGGGTGGCCGCACTGCACATTATTAACAGTTATTATAAAATTTTATTTAACTAATAGCGATTTTCCTCCCAAATTTTGATCGTTTATTACCATAACGTAGGTGAATATTCCTACCAAATTTCATCCGGAAATTCCAACTCCAACGGTGGTAAAAAAATTGAATAAATATATTAAAAGGAACATGGATATAAGTTAGAGAAAATACGAGGGCACCCACAAGTATCTCGTTTTTTGGCGCTTATACAAATATAATTTCTATCATTATTGATGATGTTAGTTTCATGGTAAAATATTCTTCAACTGCAATTTTGATGGCTGTCACACTAGGAAAGTATTTCTCAGGAAGCGAATGTTCCAATGATCTGAACAGGTAGTAGTTCAACGGAGCAGCATCCGGAAACCATGATGAGTGAGGTAAGACTTGCTAGTTTGACCTCTCAAATTTTTCTTATGTTATGCGTTCAATTAAACAGCGTTAGATATTTTTAAAGCAAAGATATGTTCAGTTTATCAAACTATTGCAGTTTCACAACAACTCCTTTTTAGGGAGAAGGCATTGCGTTCGGTTTGGGCAATGGTAGTTGTTCTGGTGCTAACCGTTGTTTGTTGAAGAAATGGATGCTCTCTAAGCTGGCCAAAAATGCATTGCAGATTTTGTTCTCAAAATTGATGAGGGACCCACATTCCTTCCTTTTGTGTCTTATGCAGTTGTTTCAAGCATACGTTGCAATGTTGCGCATGATGCTTTAGGCTTTATTAATAAATCTTAAGTACTTCTGTTGTCACAGCTTCAATTTTAACCAACACAAGATTCTTGTCAAATTTAATGCGTCTTCCAGTGTCTACATTTTTTAAATCAGATCTGACACGTGATATCTAGCATAAATAGAATTAATGGCACCTGCGGCCCAACTGGCATTGTTACCTTTCGAAATTCGTAAAACATCAGATGTCTAATATGCACCTTATTCATATTTTAGCCCTCCCATAACGATACACTCAAATTCTTCCAAAATTAATTAAAAAATAGGTTATGCAATAATAAATTGCATCCAACAAGGCGGCATTTTATACTAAATCAGAAGAAAGACAGTACTACTTATGGGTATTCAATGTGAAAAGGAGTAGGGTACTCATGTGAGCTAAAAATAAATGAGGCGATATGTTAATAGAAAACAGCAACGCCGTACGAGGAGGAGAAGAACATAATCAAAATTACATATTGAGGACAATAAACTATTTGAAAAGAGAATAAAAGATAATATAAACAATCAAGAAATAGAAGAAGGATAACAGTATGAAATAGAATACAACTTTTAAGAATACAATTCAATAGCGCTACGGAAGGTCTGGCCAACAATATGTGCACAGAGATAAAAAAGACATCTATGATAATTTTTAGAATTGAAAACTGATAAATAACAAATAATAACAATACTAAGAGAGTGTGAAAACTTTCGTTTGTATTTAACACCTCACGCAATCAAAATAGTGATTAAAATTGTACAGAAGACGACCAGTTCGGATTAAAAAAGACGAAAGCGAGAAACAATTTCAGCTGATGGACTTGATCCGAATTCTCGAATCGGTAACACAGAATTAAAATTCAAACTATTCAAATCCACTGTTATTAAACATTTTAAATACACGCGCACTTTAATTAAATTTTACAAAATTAAAACATCGCATGTTTGGAAACATACAACTCAGCGCTTTCGCATAGAAAACTGACGTAAAGTCGTTTAAAATAAAAATTACCCAGTACGTACAAGCGAAGAAATGTTTTAATAGTAAAATTAAGTAAACAAATTATTCTTTGGTTTAATTTTTTTAATAAACAGCTGGTACGATTCAGAGTAAAAACATAAAATAAACAAATTAAATAAGTAACATATAGCGTCGTTCACATAATTATTGTTTCATTTGCAAGTTTTAGATATTAAGGGTATTCAACACACTTCGCTTCTAAATTGACTTAATAAGAATTGCCGTCATTCCCACAAACGGTTTGTTTAATAACACACAGTACTGACCTGTAAACTTTTAAAAACACCTCCAAGTAATTTGGCTTAGATCAATAAGACTTTTTGTGCTTTTCCTATCTCATACATTCTAATGGCTACGATTTTAGTAGCTTCCTCGTCCTGAAATATCAGGCTTCATATTCTTCCATCGACTGTATACCTTTCCGTCTGCTGTTTTCTAAGAAAACCTCGTGTTTGGCCAACCCGGATTATAATCACGTCGATTTAGCGTATCACAATTGATTGAAAGTAATAGATCCTGTACCGTATTACCGGACTTCAAGGTTAGCGAGACTGATAAAGCGATATTCTTGTATTTACTCTTACTAATACTAGCAGAACTGTTGGTAAGTATCAAAATTGGCGCATCCTTAATATTTATTGATTATAGACGAAAATTTAGTCTAGCACACTAAACGATACACTAACGATACTTCATTGCCAGCTACTTCGGTCGAAAAACAGAGTGGAATTGAAATTTAATGACGAACGATACCTTGAAGACCGCTACTATCTGTGTTTTTGTAGCTGTTATTTATTTTAACGTACACAGATGGAGATTAATTGTTATTTACCTAATTACCTGATATCATTTGTTCCTACGAGGGATGCTGCTTAAATTTCAAGATGTGGTAGCACTGCAATTTGTAAGACAATTTATATACAAAATTTGTAAAGTTTAATATCTCTACTGTCAAACAACGGTGACAGCAAGGGCCGTCCTATTACAGAATAATATTAAAGTAAACCAAACGCGGAAAAACATGGATTTAAATCATGAACATTTTCGAGCAATGAATTTGCTTTATTGTCGATTGAAGAAAGTGATCTAAAAAACTGCTTTTGGTGATGTGGCACTAGCAAGACCAACTGTGTTTCAGTGGTATCAAGAATTTAATTTCAGTCTTAGTAACCTTGGTGATGAAGTTTATGAAAGTCGACCAATGACATCAAAAACAGCCGTACCAAAAATGATAAATGCAGATCGTCATGTAATTTATAGAGAAATTCAGTCATCCTTTTACATGAGCACTTGGGTGTAAAAAATTATGTTCACGGTGGATTTGCCATAATTTGACTAAGACTCAAAACTAGGCTCGGGTCAAATAGTTCCGAGAAACACTTAAACGGTTCAATTCAAGTACATCAAATACCAGTGCCCATGAACCTGAAACGAAACAACAATCGACTATTGAAGCGTTTAAGAATTGAATTTTGGGCGTGCCGAATTCTGAGTGGAAAGAATATTATGACGATTGGTTTAGTCGTATCAAAAAATGCATAGAGTGTAAAGAGGAATATTTTTAAAAGCAATGAAACAATTTTTTTAAATTCAAGGTATGTTCGTTTTCTTCTATCCCGTATCGTATAACTTAATTGTTAAACATTTCATAACTAAATTGGAAACATACGTTGTTTTTGTAAATAACTTAATCGAAACGTTTATGTAGAAATTATTGTCTCTTTAACAATTTACTTAAATATTTTATATGGCCTGCGATTAGTGATTATTACATAAATTTAATAACAATAGCAAATTAACAAATGGTAACTCAAATAGAGGAAACAATGGCTATGCCGTTGATAATAAAAGGTGTCTAAGGACTCGGTTTCCTGTATTTACTCACGGTTACAAATGTGTCGCGAGTGTTTTTAAATTAGCATGATCATAGATTGTTTCACACAAAAATAAGGATTCTACTAAACGTTAATGCATCGAAATATTGTACAAGCTTATAGCGATCTTGTCCAGCGGTGGAAGTAATAAATTATTTCTTTAGAGGAACAACTTTATACCTTGTTATGCGATTTCTGCAATTTCAAAATCGTGTGTATAGCTTATCGAGTTAACCTGTTACATTGTAGTTTGCGAAAGAGGAGAGGAAAATATTAATTTTCTGGACAAGTCCAAATTGATAACGAAATTCAAACACTTGAACTCACATAAATATTTTAGTTATCATCAGCCGAGATGTATTTTATACTCGATACTCAAATTTAATTTATTAGTATAACGAGAACCACTTTATGGTGGAAGCGTACTTTTGTACTTTAGCACAATTAATTTGTAGATATTAAAATAAAAGCTTCTGGCAACGAACCATTGAACAAGCCAAAACTCCTGGTTGAACGAACCAACTAGCACACATTAGTTAAGTTCTGCAATAAAACATTGCAAGGCGAAGGAGGCGTTTTAATACAGTACAAATACAAGTTAGGCAGAAAAATGCATTTTGGGAGCTCGTGTAAGTCAACAAATAGATGATTTTTACTTTCGGAGTCTGTTCTTTTTAACTCACTATTATGTAGACCACTTTTCAAAGAAGTTACATAAAATTATAAATACGAGGGTTATCCAAAAATTCGATTACATTTTGTCGTAAAAAAACTCAGTACAAGAAAAAAAATTTATTACAACCATTTGCAACCGGCACCGAAATACAACTTTTCAACGTGTCACCATATAAATTTAGGCACTTATCATAGCGGTTAACAAGCTTTGAATTTGCATTGTCATAAAATTCTGCCGCCCGAGACTTCAACCAATTAGTCAGGCCCTACCTCAGTTCCTCATCGTCATCAAAGCGCTACGTTGCGAACCACGACTTCATCTTTGGGAAGAGGCGGAAGTCTCTGGGTGCAAGGTCCGGACTGTATGGTGGATGAGGAAAAATCTCCCACTAAAAATTTTCAGGGACTTGTCGGGTGCGATTTGCCTTGTGTCGTCGGGCGTTATCGTGAAAAACAAGGTTTTTGAACTCAACTTTCCTCTACGCTTTTTCTGAATCGCTCTTCTTAGATTTTATAAAGTTTGGCAATACACCCCAGAGTTTATTGTTGTTATACGTTCAAGGAAATCAATAAGAACCACGCCTTTCCTGTCCCAAGAAACGGTTGCCATAATTTTCCTTACAGACAAGGTTTGCATGAATTTTCTCGGCGTTTTTGGGGAACTTGTGTACCCACACTCCATAGACTGCGATTTGGTCTCGCAGTTCATATGTTTGACCCATGTCTCGTCTCCCGTTACATTCCGATCCAGTAATGAGTCGCCATCTTTGTCGTAAGAGCCCAGAAATGTTAACGAAGCTTCCATTCGCTGATTCTTATGATTTTCTGTCAGGAGTTTTGGGATCCATCTTGCACAAAATTTGTGGTATCCCAGTTTTTGAGAAATAATTTCGTGCAACTGAGTGAAAGCTCTGTTATTGTGAATCGGCGGTTTTTTCTAACCTTTTCATCGACTTTTGCAACAATTTAATCAGTCACAATGCTTGGTCGTCCACTTCGCTTTTCGTTGTATGCATTAGTTCGACCATTTATAAACATAATTAATCATTGATGCACTCCACCTTTAGCGATAACGTTGTTCTCGTAGACCTCACACAGTTGTCGATAAGTTTCAATAGGTTTACATTTTTTCGCTAACAAAAACTTATTACAGATCGCACCTCACAACTCGCAGAATTTTCTATTGCAGTACACGTTTCAAACTGTTACTGCGAAATAACAGGGAACGACACAAACCTCGCGCTTACACGGCTGGATGCTGACTGAGCCAAGGAACGGGCAGACACCAACATGAGCGCGCTGTGCACGCTCAAAGGGGCTATAGACGAAAACATAATCAATTTTTTGGATAGCCCTCGTATTATTATAATTTGAGTATGCACTGTAATTTTCAAACGGTCGTTTTACCGCTTTTGGCAGCCGAGTATGGACGCGTTGCTGAAATCATTACTTCAAAAGCTAACGAGGTTTGTTGTCATTAAAATAATTGCGTATACAGGGTGTTGTTTGTTTGTTTTGTAAGTGAGACTTCAGATTGCGGAAACTCCCCTGCCCCTCTTTGCTACTAGGATTTTTCCGAATCTGGATAAGTTCCACAGCTGGTAGGAATTATTAACGTATCAAAAATTAGATTGACACGGAACCTACAATTTTACATCCTTATTTGAGAGGAATGCACGTTCTTTAAATTTTTCTCCGCTGAAAAATTTATTGACATCGATCAAGTTTGTATCCGCGTCTCTTGGATGTAGAGGCAAACATTCTAACCGCCACACCAAGAGGGGTCGGCATATACAGGGTGTCTCAGGTAATACGATATTCTTTTTAGGGGGTGAAAGGAGATCATACAAACACCCCAAATGGCGTTTTCTATTGCGGCACACATTTTAAACTATTACTGTAAAATAACGAGCAATGATACAAACCACGTGCTAACACGGCTGGATGCTGACTGAGCCAAGGAATGCGTAGACGCCAAGGTGGGCGCGCTGCGCACGCTCAAAGCACCTATAGACGAAAACGTAGTCGACTTTGTGGATAGCCCTCGTATATTGCCAACATTGCCGTGTAATGCAAGTCTAACGAAACTTACAAAGGCACACTAAATACTAATCCTTTCCAAAGCAACCATGTATTACAATCTAGAATTTTATTTAAAACTTGATTTTTAAATAGAAAATTACTTCCTCAAAATGCCTTTATTTAGGAAACCGAATTTAGGTATGCCTAATATGACAATAAAATTTCTAAAATACGAACAAATACTTTAAATAACGAAACAATGAAACGATTTAAAATGTAAAGTTGCGATTACACTCAACAATTATATAAGTTATTTTAACTTAGGAAATCTGAAGCAAATGAACTATAAATGTAAAATTCGCATACTGGGTGTTTATAAATAATTGATATTAATATAAATTTTGAATTTCAACTTCAAAATACTGTAACATGACATCCCTAAAAAAGTATTTCCTACGTAGCTACTTAATAACGGAAATTGAGTCCCTTGAGGAAGAATGATTTAAACTCAAACATTCTGTCGCTTAGGACGCATTGGTAGCAGTTTTATTTTCAAGAAAAGAACATTGAGACAAGAAGTATTTTTAGAAACTAGTTTTCTGTTTCTTCAGTGAGGGTTGCCTTTTACTGGTAGAATGCCACACATTATCTTTTCATGTATTGCTTTCAAAACTTTTTGTAACAGTTTATTGTTGGCCTCGTAAATCTAAAAAACAAATCTATTGTGGCATAAATTAGTAATTACCTCTTTTTGATAGAATCGTAGTCACGTCTCGCAAGAGAAGGGTCTTAATGTGTTGCTTTAGCAATGACACATTTATTACTTCAACGTGTTTAATGATTTCGCCATACCTTAATGGTATAAATATTTTATTTGTTATCTAACATATTGTAAAATCCAAGTCGATATTGTAATAAAGCTTTTAAATTCCTATAAAAAAACGTAGCTGTAAAAATCATTTTATTGCGTTGTTGCCACACATCAAACTTACGTGTTACGGTTTGCCCTAAAGTGCGGAAAACTTAACTCGCGCACTTTTCACGCACATATTTGACAGCTTGTATTGCATCATCTTAATGTGTTCACTGTCGGTAGAATAATGTCTATAGTGTTGGGCGCTTATTGTCGGAAATTGATGTCACAGCGGAGGAAAGAGTGTTCATAGTTGTATATAGACATGGTAATCACACCATTCTTACAGAATTTGCAAAATCTCTCTCGTAACAGGAAATTTCGGATTCATAGGTGGTATCAATAAGATGGGATGCTTTATTGCAGAAACATTTCACGTTACATTCAGCTGTTCTTAAATCACCTGATACCTGATTGTGAAAAACGTGGAAGAGGATTATAATTCGTTCAGATCCTCCAAGAATTGTCTTTTTCTTCAGTAGACTACGGAAATCTCTTTGCGTGAGCGCTATGAATGCAATTTCTGGAAAAACGGAGCTCGCTTTGGACATTTATACTACTAATGACAAAAAGAACCAATATGCAATACATCCTATATTTGGGCATGGAAGGAACATCATTGTTTTTCAATTATCCTCTAAAGGGACGGGCTGCTTAGGAGTATCTGAGATCCCTCTTCAACCAATAATAGGAAGTAAGGATAGGTAAAAGCAAGGATGGGTTTGGAAGGAGATTGGAGGATAGGAATAAGTGGAAATACTGCCCCGGCATTTACCTCAGAGGAGATGTCTCTGTTGATTCAGGAAACCACTCGAAACCTGAATCAGAGCAGGCGGATATGGGAATCGAACCCAAGACGTCCCGAATGCTAGACCGTAATGTTAACCCCCGCACTGCCCTAGCTCGGTTTTAGTGCGTGGTCGTTTATTTATTTATATAGTTTTTGCAAAATATATTGTATTTTTGGTTTGTATTTCAATACTGCAAAGTTTAGCGCACACAGTTCAGTAAAAGAAGGGATTTATCAAAACGTTCCCTTCGATTTCGTTTTATCAATGCGCTTATAGATATTTGGATGTAGCTTCTATCTTTTCATAACTATTTTAGCAGAGAAATTCGAAGACGTTTTGGCAAACTAAAGTAAACTTTACAAGCATGCGATATAAATCATCGCAAGTTGGCAGAAGATTAACAAAGCTTAGGTTTAGTTTGAATTATCTTAGTTACTCGTGAATTACATAGTAGACAAATGTCGAGTTTGGTTAGATTAGATTACGTTAGGCTAGGTTTAGGTTAGGTTAGATAGAGAACGAATATAGGATATACAAGAAGAATCGCAAAAAGGAAAGTATAGATATCTTATGCCAATGTGGTTTAGGCGCGGGAAGAAAATTGAGGGTAAGAAATCACAATATTGGCATTTATGAAGATTTTCGAAAACCAAAAGATGGCAAATGGATAGAAGATAGTTACGGAAAAATAAAAATAAAAACTGGAGACACATTAGAAACTGGAGAGCCAACCGTGACATTATTCTGTGAGAAAGAGCAAAAAACAGCAATGAAGGAACAATGAAGATACTCAAAGTTAGAGCTGGTTAGAAAAAACTGTCCGGGAGAAAAGTTACACAAATATAGAACAACAAACCAAATATTGGAAAAGCATTACTCTGCTTCAGAAATACGAGGACTGTCCCAAAACTATCCGACCTTCCTTCATGTCTTCGCGTCTGACAATTGTAGCACCCACTGCCAGGTACGAGTATCAACGGCAACGCTTTACAAACTCCCTTGATGCAAGAGTGTTTATCTGAACACCTGTGTACGTGCAACGTGCGTTTGTTTACAACGTGTTGTTTACGTTCGTCGCATTTTGCTATTGTAGAAAATGACGGAAAAATCGGAGCAACGAATTTGCATCAAATTTAGCGTAAAACTCGAAAAAAGTTGCACGAAGACCATCGCAATGATGAAGACGGCATTTGACGACGAGTGTATGAGCAAAACACAAATAAAAGAGTGGTATAAGCACGCCAAAGTCGGAGCAATATCAATTGATTATGAGGGTGTCATACACCACGAATATGCTTCTAGAGATCAAATGATCAACAGGGAATATTATCTTGCAGTTATGAAAAGGTTGCGTGAGGCAATTTGCAGAAAACGGCCTCAACTTTGGTCAAACGGTGACGGGCTTCTGCATCACGATAACGCGCCAGTGCATGCATCGAATCTTGTGCAGTAATATTTGACAAAGTACAAAGTCGTACAGCTTCTTCAGCCTCGGCACAGTCCTGCGTAGCTCCCTGCGACTTTTGGCTGTTCCCAAGATTAAAAATGCCACTCAAACGACATTGATTCGACGACAAAGAAACAGTCGAAACTAATACGACGAATGCTCTAAAGGCTACGCCAAAAAAACGAGTTCTAGGACTGCTTCCAAAAGTGGAAAGGCCGTTGGCAGCGTATTCTTCAATCATGTTGATGTCATCAATTAAATAGAATTAATGATCAGCAACATATCTACGAGTTTAATAAAATAAATGGGTATAAAGATTCATAGATACAAATAAAGTAGCTGTAAACTTAAATAGTTGGAAACATAATTTTAAGATTTAGGATAAGTAAAAATTTAATACGACAAGCAGTAAGCTAAACAGACAGGTCTTCACAAAATCGTGACGCTTTGAATAACCA
>JAHWXV010384888.1:0-14663 GCA_024586415.1 Phrixothrix hirtus | reverse complement strand
ATACACACAATTTCTACATTCATTGATTTACAACAAATCATGACAAACATTACACAAGAGGCCTAACCCATTGAAATGGATAGAAGACTCCACACAGCAATAGTGACCTACTTACCCACTATCAACTACATGCCCCAGCATAGAGAATTGACTCTAGTGTAAATAACGTAATTAGTGATAATTGAACTAAATATAGTGATTAAGTGATATACAATTTTAGTGCTTAGTGACGAGATCGCAATGGAATTTTTTCCAGTATCCTTAATACTGATGCAGCCATTGCAGGTACTATCCTAGGTTAAGATGGTATAATTAATAAAAAACAGTTAAATTCGAATAACAATTCAACAACCTTCGATAAATATAGTTTAAAAAATGACCTTAAAGATAAATTAACAAAACTTGCACTTAGTTAAACAGCTAACGAAGATAGATTAGTAGAATAGGACTTCCCAAATCTTTAGCATAGAATAAATTAGTTTAAAATGACTACCAACCCTTCAGGTGTGCCGGAGGGCGATAGCCACACAAAAAGAAGTTAGCAAATAAGATTAGAATAAGATCAAGGCTCGCTTTAAATTGTAAGGCAGCGATCTATGCATATCGGGAGGCCCGTCTAAATTTTGGCGCCACAGTTGCACGCACGACTCGTCGGAGGAATCCGATAGACCCGCATAAAGAACTCTTAAACGCCGCCTTTTGTTGCCTGTGCCATAAGAGCTGGCGTTACGGATTATTGTACAGACCGCAAAAGGTATATGTGACAAGCGCATATAAAATCCTTTAGGTCGATTATTAAATCGTTTGTGTATCGAAGTGAGAAACATTGATACGAGATCCGTTATTAGACAACTTCCAACTTCTAGCATTTGTTTAAGGCCTGTTGAAATTAATTACCGTTGGTTGAAAGCCTTTTTATGAGTAGTGCGAATTGATTAATTTCATTGATACTAATTCAATAGTATCATCCGTCCGTTGCTAAAATTAACACTAGCCGAAACAAACCGATTGCCATCAACATAATTAAATATATTCATTGTTTGAGCTTGACGAATTAAAATTCAATATTTAATAACATTGTTGTAGACGCAAGAGAACAGCTAAACGATCATTTTGTTTAGTTCACTTTGTACATATTTGTTTTAGTATTAGAGAACGCTTACATGACTGTTTTGAACTTTTCGTTATTATTTTGTATATAACTATTTTGAACATTTTATTTTGTACATAATTTTTATTTGTAATTAGTAATCCAGTTATTTTTATTTGTAATGCATAACTTATGAAGGATTATTGCCTTATTATTTATCAACTAATTTAGCTAGGTATGAACAACAAAGTCGTCCTCCAAAAGAATCCTGTAAAGAAAGAACCTGGGCTCCCGAGTACTGCCTGGAAAAGCAAAATATAACTAATTCTTCCCCACAACGTAATTAAAGAAAACCGTAACGTCACAGTACATTGTGGGTCCTCAGTATTAACTCTTTGGAGTATCTTGAATAACTCAATGTACCCAATATTATGGCAGTTCTAGAGAGAGGGCGTTACCACTTGTAATATCTTCAGAGGCCAATGTATTTTAGGGATAATTTTTGTGCTTGAGGACATGGATACAGTTCTTTAAAAAGGGTAGTTGCAGTAATTGCTGCAAATGACGGACGTACAAATTACAGAAGTAAGTAAAAAGTTAAATTTATAAATATTCTACAAACAACGCGAACTTTCTTTACAAATGGAACACGAAATACATGACAATTTATAAAATAATAAAACAATTTAGAGAAAGTGTTGCAAATCTTGTAAAAGCATCTTTAGGAAGCTGAAAATATACGATTTTAAAATGTACAGCATAATTAATGTTAAACTAAGAAGATGGTCTAGACAGCAAAATACAACCTATCTTAAAATTAAGTTGACCCGAATATGACGTAATTCAGGGTATCCACATCTTAAACAAAAATTAAATAAAGTCGCTATTTTCATAACTGTCCCGAATTTACGTCATTTTAGAGCTAACTGCAAAATTTCAACGTTAACGTAAAAATTCATAAGAAGTTTCCTATAATATATTTAGTATTGTATTCAATTTTTAGGAGTGGAATTGTCTTGGAGCCACATATCGCCGAGAGAAGTATGACATTGGAGCTTTATTTTTAGCAATATTGGAAAATTCATTTTCTCCATTTTTATACTTAAATATTACCGAAAGGAGTTTTCTTTGTTCAAACTTAGCGAGCGTCATTAAAAAAAGCAAGCAAAAGGATTATTGTTGGAAAAATCCTTTAAACAAAAACTAAGTTTTAAAGGTTTCATCTGTTCATTTTTCAAATGCTTTTTATATGTAAGGCAATTACTTCGTTTATGTAATATAGATAGGTATGTGTTATGGTAAATTAGAATGCATAGGAGTGTATTATCTTAACTAATAGATTATAGTCGTAGTTAAGGTACTAACAAGTAATACTCACGACATTTATTTAAGATTAAAATTGCTATTAAACTATGAAGATTTTAAACCTATAATTGAATGTGGATAAAGATCGTTAAAGATAACTGGAATAATCTATAGGACATTTGACAAAGGGCTGGCTTCTTTAGTTTAATATTCTTAGCCTAGATGTTCAAAAAGGAAGTTATGTCCCATACTAAAGCAGAAAGCGATGGAATAAATATTGAGATAGTTGAAAAACAATATCTCTTAAAGAAAGTCGAAGGATTTTATTTGCACATATAGAAAGCTGAAAGATGTAGGGTATATATTAAATGCAAATAATGTAAAATTCCTGCCTCTTGAGTATACGCGTAGGTATAGGTATATTGACACAATTTAGAATATTACATAGCACTTGATAAATTGTATTTAAAATCTATTTTAAATTCATTTATAGATTCTTGCAATACAATCTTCAAATCATTGTGTCCTGTTAATAAGTTTAAGGGAAAACTATCTAGTTAAGAAGTTAAACAGTATCCTATCAAAATGAAGCTACCTATACCTATATCAGAAATAATTCATTTTTATAAAGCTAATGAACACAATTTCATAAATGAACGAACTTTTTATGGAAAATTGAAATGCGATGTTGAATTTGAACTCACCTGCAGTTGTTGTATTTTATAAAGGTAATTAGTCTGTTGAAGTGAAGTTTTAGAACAATTAAAATAAAGGGAAACTAAATTGCTGTAAATAAGCGTATTTCATTAAAATCATTTATTTTCAAGTATAATATTTTAAAATTAAATATAAGAGAAATAAATTTGTAAGAAGTTTGAGATGAAATTTAAATATCCTTATGTAAAATTTAAGTTTTTCATTGAACTTCATTAATTTTCTAAAAGAATTCGCTCGTCAGCAGTTTTAATTTAGTGAATGGGCTGATTTTCCATTTCGTTAAAACTCCTAAGATTATATTCTTTACTTCTAAATGTCATTTATGACTGTTCTACAATTTTGATTTAATGAATTCTAATAAACTTAATGACTGACACGGTTTTATACTAAAACCAAACTACACATTTATAGCAATTTTAGACCGAATTTCAAATATTATAAAATTCATTCTAAAACTTTTTCAAAACGAATAAAGTTAAACACATTACGCTTAAACATAAAAATCTCAACCTTAAAATAATGTAAAGCAAATAATTAAAAGCATTTTCGCTATAGACGTTAGCAATTAGTGGTTAGGGAAACCTTTAGTTTCGACAAAATCCTCTTTTAACAATTCATACAAAAATTGTTGTAGATAAGCCCTAAAGACAAAAGTTTTGGTGATTTGAGTAAAGAAAAACAGAAAATCTCTGATAAGCTGTGTAGGTACTTGGATAAGGGCAGATACTTTCTTGGTGTATCTTTGCATAGTTATATTTTGAGCTTTAAGGCTGTTTCAACTTACAATTGGTTAATTTCCATTTGGGATCACTAACAAGGGTCTTGCTAATGTTAACCTTTATTTTAACCCCTTACTTCCATCTGTAAATGAAACGCTTTAGCAATTGTTGAATATATCGAGTTACTCTGAATAATCTTTACTGACTATTTTGGTAATAAGTCCTTTGTTATAAACTAATATTTTAAATTCTCTTTACATTAGAACATCATAAATTGAATATAGCTTGTATTTTTTGTTTGTTTAGTCATTGATGCCACAGCAATACAACGCATGTATGCGTAAATAATTATTTTGTTTGTAAAATTAGTCCGATTGAACAACGTTTCAAAAGTAATTACTTACTATGTACATTCAATAAACAATACACAATACTTTAGGGCATTGAAATGTTTTTTGAACAAATAGGTACATTAACTGCTCATCCATTTGTTATCCAAACCAGTTTATTAAAGAAATTTTAAATATCTAATACATACTGTCAAATTTGATACATAAATCTGATAGGTACAACTTTCAATATATGTATTAAGATACCTTCTATCTTATTTAATTATTTGAAATTAAGTTAATTCCCTAAACGGTACCCATAAATTGAAAGTATACTGAAAAGCAAATTAAAGGTATCTTCTATTATATAAAAATGTGTTCAGGGTGTGCTAAAAATAAGAGACAGCCCGCAAACTGTGCATACCTTAAAATCTGTAGAACAAAATTTGCCTATGAAATTTGTTTCGAAAACATAGTTTTCAAAATATTAACAATTATAATATTTAGTCTAACCCTGGCACGTGCGCTGTGCTCGATAGTGATATCGTTTCCCTTGATATGTATTACTCATCGGTATATCTTGAATTAGGAACATACGTTTGTTTATAAAAATATTTATTCTAGGAGATAACGCTAAAACAATTTTATGTTACTTTACTTGACATATTTTAGTAAAATTTCTTTTAAGGTGCATTACATGAATCTATCAGGTAAACGAAAAATCCAAAACTCATTTTTGCAGTTGTTCGTTTTGTTTGCAATAGTAACTATTAGGGAATAATATTGCTACTGGTCTGTGTAAAAAAATCGATTATTTTGTACTAGAATACCTCAAACCAACACGCTACAAATTTTAAAGCAAAATATATTGTGTTAATATCATGTCTGACATTTAATATAAAACAATTTAAAATCTTGTGTTTTTAACAAAGGAAGAAATCAGTATGTTTAAAAGTTAAATCTTAAAATGTGATAACCGCCTTAAAATTGACTTGTTATTTCAAAGAAAGAAAACAAGGCCAAAGTACGTTTATATTATTATTCTTATTGTTATCAGAAAAACAAATGTTACAATAATAGAGTTATTTAACAAAGTAAAATAGTATTGCAATAGTAAAATATAACAGTATGCCCAACAGATGTACAAACATCCAATTATAGGACAAATGATGAAGTATACAGTATATAAACCCTATATAAACTATGACTGAGATCTAAACTATGACTGATAATCGTAGAGTAATGCTTCCTATATCAGCTACTTTACAGTTAAAAATATCGAAGGATCTTTCAATTTGATTGTAATTTCGGCAAAACCTATGAATAGGGGAAAAGTAATACCTATTAACTTTAGCGTGTTTTATATAAAAAGTAACGGGACGTCGTAGACCTAGGTGTGGAATATTGAAATAAAGTTCTTTTACTAAATCAAGGATATCAAAAATTCCATGTATGATTTTGTAGAAAATATGAGAGACGCGACATACTTTCTGTGTTCCAAGCTTTGAAATTCAAAACGGTTTAACAATGATTGAGGGGGAAAACCAATACAAGGATAGGTTCCATCAACCTGGTAAGATAAAATCTTTAAAAATTTTCTTTGAATATTTTAGACAGTAGCAATGTGGTATTTATAATATGGATACCATATTATTGATCCATATTCCCGATTGGATAGAACTAGACTTTTAAATAATAGTATTAATGTACTGACATTTTTGAAATCCTTAGAGTTTCTTATAATGAAAGCTAGAGTAGCATACGACTTTCTAGATATATGATTAATATGATGTGCAAAAGAGATGTGAATCAAAGTATAATCCTAAATCTTTAATGATCACGGGCCTTGCTAAGCACTGTTGCAAGACATTGTAATCAAATAATATGGGGTTACGACTCCTCGAAAAGGACATCACGCTACATTTATCAATTATAAGGGTCACATTGTTCGATTGATACCAGGTTGTCAATGAATTGAGATCGCGCTGAAGTTTTAAGCAATCCTGAATTCTGGTTATAGAAGAAAACAGTTTCAAATCATCAGCATAAAGCAAAAAATTTTATTCAAGATGCTCTGCTATGTCATTTATGTAGATGTTAAACAGAAGCGTTCCCAGTACCGATCCCTGGGGTACACCAGATGCAACTTGAAATATTTTGGACTTGTATCCATTAACCTGTACAAACTGCGTGCAATTCTCTAGGTATGAATCTAGTAAGGTAACTAAGGATCTAGAAAGGCCTAGATGGCTCAGTTTCTTCAAAAGGATGTTATGATCTAGTCGGTCGAAGGCCTTGGATAAGTCTGTATAAATAAAATCACATTCAGTTTTAATATTCAGGCTTTCAGTAATTGCTTGAACTGTTTCAACCAAATTAGTATTGACAGATCGTCCAGGAATGAAACCATGTTGCTTGTTAGTTAAGGTATGTTTAACATGACTGTATAACATCCTACGGAAAGCAATTTCAAACACCATGCTAAGATTACTGATAATGACAATTGGACGATAGTTAGCAATGTTATTTCTTTCAACACTTTTGAAAACCGGACGTATCCTGAATATTTTCCATGAATTAGGAAAGATGGAAGCAGATAATATACCACTAAATATTTTTGTTAACGGGTGTATAAGACATATCATGCAGTCTTTTATGAAGAATGATGGATTAAAGCCTGGACCTGCTACTGCACCTGATTTAAGTCTATGTATAGCATACTTTATATCATCATTACTGAATAAAAAATTGTTCTTACTATCTAAAGATGTAGTGTTCAGTGTAATCTGAGTGATTGCCAGAAGTTTTTAAAAAGACAAATGAAAAATATTCTGCGAAATCGTTAGCTTTATTGGCAGACCCATTAGTATATTTATTTAGATAGGTCATTTAGAATGGAAGGCCATTTGACCGCCTTTTATGGGAAATATGCTGCAAGAACTTACGCGGGTCGTATTATATGTTATTCGATTCTATTCCTGTAATTACTGTGTGCTACACCAATATTTTTTTAATTTAGAACGTAGAGTACAATATTCATTAGTGGTATCATTATTATGTTGAGCTCGTCTCAGGTTATCTTTACGTTTGAGATTATGAATAATTAGGGTATTGAACCAAGGCTTGCTTTTTTTTGGAAGTTTTAGGAACAAAAATATCAAGAATGGCATAGATATGTGACATTACTACAAGCACGTCTTAAGCAAACACTTTAAATGAACATTTTTATATGAATATCAATTTATAGTAGTACGTGTTTATTATCGGTCCATTCATAATTCCTTTTAGTTGGTAGACAGGATTGTATTTAGAGAAAATTATGCAATTTAAATTTTCGAAATTTAAAAATTGTTTTTCGAAAATAATTGTAAGAACGTTATGCTGTACAGATCATAAGGTACCTATGGTTTGTGTGGTGTCACTTATTGTTGGGACACCCTGCATAAAATTCCATCCTCAGGTATTAAATCCTGAACGATAGAATATTTTAAAATGGAAGTCGAAATGTTTTAAATTAGATAATACCACACAAATTAATTTTTGTGAATTTGCAACCTACTCAACTAGAATACAAGTGATTGATTTAGATGTTAAGTTATACGTACCAAGAAACCATTCGACGACAGTTCGAGCTGGTTTACCTATATAAGTCTTCTGATCAATACAAGTAACCTGGAAACATGCTAATACAAGACAGACTAAACAAATGTTACAAGAGAGCACAAAGACTTTACTTGAAAAATACTTTCTTCCAACGAGTAATAACGAGGTAGATTGAAAATCAGAAAGTGATTATGGTCAGTGATAGTTTGCCTAGGTGTTCTAATAGGGAAGCTGAGTCTAAGAAACAATAAAAGAACCATGACTCTGTGAAAAATTCTGTAGCACTATAAATCCTTAGAAAGGATGAAAAGCAAGTCTTTATCGATAACGAAAAGTGGCTGAAAAAAAATACTGAGCTAAAAAGGACTTCAACGAGAAAGATTGAATTGAAAAAAGTTAGTTATTAAAATCACAGATACACTAAATACAAAAGTTAATAAACTAATGTCAGGAGTAATAGTACCGCCACATGTGAAGAACATTTTCTGCTTGGCGAAGCTTTATACTCTCAGTTAAAGGAAAGTGCAAAAAATAGGACTCAAAAGAAAAAGTATGTTTTTTCCAAACTAGTTACTGGAGAACTAATGAAAACGTATAAAATGATTGGGAATACAAAAGAAGATACGCCGAAAGCAAACTAATAAAACTGGGTTGTTACAATATGGGAGAGAAAGATCAGACAGTTCATTGAGCTTGAGTGTAGAAGAATTGTAAGCGCGTTTAAAATTCTTACGACATTTGTCATTCATTTGGAAACACCCGATACATACATCCGCGTAGAAATAATAAAATCTATTTGGTGAATTACCAGTATCAGTTTTATGCCTAAACCACAATTGCAAATTGTATAATTACATTTTAACAACAATTATTAAAATTCAAAAATTTCAGGCACGTTTTAGAATACATAGGAATATTTTTCTTAAAAATATTTATTCAACAATTCCCATGAGAAGGCTTGCAAGTATAAAAATAAACGTTAACCCCTCTCGTCTTCGTTTACAAATAGTAGAGATCCAAGAGCTGCAGAGTTAAGCTGCGTTTCGGTAGTACGTGTTCCTGCGATATTCAAAGAACGCAATTGAAGAGTTGCCGTATAATGTATTAGGGGATCAAACTGATAGAAATTTGCTCTATTTCCGCCCAGAGCGAATTCGTAATAAAAAGGGTCAATTTCAATTTCCTCTCAATTCGGCACCAAAGGGTTTAAGTCCGACAAAGTTATAGATAAAATACAATAACAAGAATATCCTAGGCAGCACGTTTATTATTTTCGATTCCTTTGGGAAATTATCGATCTGCAGAAGACCAAGTAATCTAAACTTCAGCGATCTTCACCCCTCGTTAAAATAATCCTGCTGGGACGAATTAGTCGATCAGGTATAAATTCAAGACGAGTTCGTTAATTTTATAAATAAAAAGACTCGCGTTTTAAATTTTCAATTGTTTATATTATTAAGGCCATTAGGGCAAACATCTTTTGTTCATTTTAGACTAGTTTAATTATTAACAACGCAAAGATCCCTTGATTTAGATTTAGAAAATTATTGGTTCCATTATTCCCTTCCAGGGAAACATGTAAATTGTTAATTGTAGATCTTCGTCTTTCTTGGACCACTTCTCTCATTATACGAGTACAAATGTATCATGCTGATTCCAATTCAGTTTCCCTTACGGTTTGGTTTAAATCTCCATCCTAATTTTTGTAATATAGCAGTGAGCGGCTCAGTAACATTTTAAACTTTACCAACTTCTTTGATTTATATATTTAGACTAACCGCTAAATTAATTGTCTTGAAATTCCTTCGAATTTATCTTACACACAGTGGCTGTTTCCAGCTAGTATCTGTGCCTAGTGTTATTATTATAGTACTCTGATCTGAGATTAAGCAGATTTTTGATTCAATTCGAGACTGAATATGAGATATCCCTTTGGTACTGTGAAATCTAGGAAATCAGAGATTTTATTGCTATTCGATGGACAATAGGTAGGTTGATTATTGTATTCTCCAGCAGAAACCATTTAAGGTGGCGGAGAGTCGATAGATGTAATTTTATGAGTCCTTAAGGTGTTTGAACTTTTACCGTTGAAATTCTATCCTGTTTATAATACTCGTATATGACTGCACTTCAGTACAGCATACATTACTTTTGAAGATGGACGCATACGCTATAGCATCAGAGCGATTAGCCTGATACAATATAAGAGAACATTTTAACTACAGTGCTCTCAATAGCATGCCCTTCACAGATACGGAGAATATCCATTTTGTTTAATTTTAGGAAAGGTATAATTCTTTGCACACAGTTTGTTATCCCATCTTAAGACTAGCAGCAATTTTTGGTGATTTACTAGGCATTGTGTTGCTATTTAATTGTTTACGATGGTGAGCCTACTTAAAACCATGATGTCTTGCTGGAAGTGAATAAGATCAACATTATGATTTGGAGAATTTTCTATTATTTGTGTTATTGGTAAGCCAATCACATCTTCTAGCATGTTTAAATACGCTTCGGCAGCCAAGTTTCCAGGAATAAAATTGGCCCTACAATATTATTACCTAATATGCCACACCAGACATTTAGTTTCCGTGGATGTTGTATATGAACCTCTCGCAACAAATGTGGGTTACTATCATCCCAGTAACGGCAGTTATGCCTATTTAAAATACCATTTAAATAAAATGTGCACTCGTCCGAAAAACAAATGTAAATGACTCATGTTCTTACAAAACTCTAACCTTCTGTCAAAATAATGCTAGTTTAGTTTGTGAACCAATTGAAGTTTATACGGATGGTATTTATGAGTCTTTAAAATTCTTAATATGGACGAACAAAACACTCTTAAGGCTTCAGCTACTTGCCCCAAAAGAACCACTTCCACAGCTTCGTTTCTAATTGATTCTTGCCGCTGGTATTTCATTTATAGACTGATCCGGTATCGACAAACTTTTTTACTAGTTTGGTAACACACGTATTACTCACATTTCTATTGGGATGAGCATTATTAAACACACGAGCAGGAAGCTTCGCACAACTATCGTTTTGAAAATAGAGTTTAATTATTTCAACTTGTTCTAGAATTGAATAAACCATTTTTACAGTAAATGAGAAATCACTTGACAAACAACACAGGGAATCGATGACAGTATTCAAATCACACATTCTAATTGTGAGCTTACTCAATTATCTTTTCTCACAATTGTAAACACGTAAGACATCTACCGATAAGTATTTAAGGGGAAGAATGTTTTTGGTAATAATCAAAATGTGAATGATTCATATGCTGCTCAATCAATCAAACATTTTGTCGCTTACCTTAAGATCTTGTACCACTCGTAATCGTTTATGAATTTACTTTGTTATGGGTGAAGTTAGAGTACTCCTTAAAAGAACTAAGTAACGTAATGATTGTGGTTTTTTATTGTTTAACAACTAAAACGTACGTGTATGTTTCCGTAATACAAAAAATTTAGGATTTGTGTCTCTAAAAACGTTCCTGTATTATCTGTTTAAGTTGAATCCACCAATTATGGCATCGTTATAAAAAGAACTTTGTGCTCTTTAAAATGATCTATCGCTCGTCCCCACCTCCCACTTAAAATATTGGAGGAGTGGTTCACCCCCACTAGGGGGTTGAAGCGATAGATTGGAAAATATGCTTAAAATGTGTCCCCCTAAAAAAAAAAATTCGAAGTGTCCAAGCATTTTTCTAGAAAATTCACCAACCAGCCACTAAGCGTGCAGTAAACTTTTCGTTGGACTACCCTATATTCAGGGTCTCCAGCGCAAGATGCAAAGTAATGATTTTATTATTGACATTTCAAGAAAAAGTTTCAAATAAAGGTTGCATCGAATCAAGTTCTCCGTATTGTAAAATTAATTTCAAAGATGGTGGACTTCCGGTTATATCGGAAATGCATACCAACCTCGTTATTTTAAATACAATACCCTATATATTGTTGAATTTTTGGATTCCTTGTTAAATTATAGCGTCACATTGGTAACCAAAATTTGATCTATGTCGTACCGTTTTTGATATATTCTGTTTTCGAAAAAAATGTTACTTTCAGTGACTTAGAAAATTTCAAATATTACTGTAACTACCAAACTTAGAGAGATGGGAGTTTTACCGTTCGATTAAGTCGGAAAATATGCCTTTTCGTTGTAAAACTACCATGTTAGATTTAAAGCTTTACTAGGTATGGATATTCCACTTTTAAATTCTTCCATCACGGCTAACTTAGTTTTTCTACATAGAACGATATATTAATTTTATACCAATAGATGCGGAATTCAACTTTATTTCGATTTTGGTAAGTTATTAGTGGGTCTATCTGTAACATTTTAGGAGATACTCTTGATTTTATAGTTTTTTAGCTAAAACCACCTTCCACTGGCATTTTTTGACGAGGAAACCGTGTTTTAAAAGTTTTAGTAGGCTTTGACAATATTATTAAAGCATCGCGTGTTACACAAATCATTTTAAGTTTCATTTTTTTGTTGAGTTTTGTAAACTACAAGTATTATTTGGACAATTAACAATGTCGCGTACACGTGAAGAATTAATAGATACGGTTTTTGTTCTCTGAAAATGTAACAGAAACGCGTTATTAGCTAAAAGAGTATACGTACAGCGGTATCCAGATAAAAGACATCCAGATAAGGTATTTCAGTCGCTAGTGGAAAGATTTACCAATACTTGATCCGTTGAATTTTCAAAGCGAAATCGTAACCATCCTGCGCTCACGGACAAAAATCAGTTGCACACGACAATTCAGAGTCCAGCGTACGAGAAATTACTAAGGCTACTGATGTCAGTAGATCTTCGGTGCATACGATTTTAAATAACCACAAATATTATCCCTATCGTATACAACTGCATCAGGAACTCCATGAAAGGGATTTCGGAAACAGATTGATCTTTTGTCAATGGGCGATTCAAGTAATTAATCGTGACGTAAATTTTATTAATAAACTAATGCTTTCCGATGAAGCCATATTCCATAAAAATGTTTGTGCGAATTGTCATAATTCCCATTACTATGGCACAGATAATCCTTCTCGATTCGCTACAGCAAGTAGCCAGTACAGGTGGTCTGTAAATGTGTAGGCGGGGTTTATTGGAACACATATTGTAGGTTAGATCTTTCATAACCAGCATTTGACGCATAGGGTTTATCTCCGATTCCTTTATAATAATTTATACGAAATGTTGGAAAACGACCCCTTGGCTACTCGTCAAGAAATGTGGTTTCAACACGATGGGGCACCGCCACACTATACTGCCGAAGTTCGTCAATCTTTGAATGATTATTTCCCTGATCGTTGAATTGTACCTGGAAGGCCCATCAGTTAGCCGCCAAGATCACCGGGTCTTGCAAGTTGCAATTTCTTTTTATGGGGATTCATAAAAAGTAAAGTTTATGCAACAGTACCAACTACTGCGGAACACATGTGTCATCGAATTTTGGTCACATTTCGAGAAATTACTCCACAAATGCTCAGCAACGTACAGCAATCTCTGAAAAAACAATTTAACTTGTGCATTGCTCAAAACGGGTAACATTTCGAACTTATAGTATAATGGTTTTTCAGACTTTGTTCTTGCTTGTGTTTTTGTTTGTTTCTAATGGTCGTGTGGTGTCTTATTGACCACTTTTTATGCATACCAGCAACGGTGCTACCAGTCTCAAGCCTGATAAAATGCCAGGAGAAGGTGGTCTTCGCTTCACAACATGTATGAACTGCAAAACAATTAGAAAATCGAAGGTATCTCCCAAAATATATTACAGATAGACCCACTAATATTTTAACAAAATCGAAAGTAAGCCGAATTCCGCAACCATTGGTATAAAAATTAACATATCATTCTATTTAAAAATTGAATATCTATACCTAGTAAAGTTTTAAAATTTAAATTTTCTAGACACTGAAAGTGACATTTTTTTTTGAAAACAGAATACTTCAAAGATGGTACGACGTAGATCAAATGTTGCTTAGCAAAGTGACCCTAAACTTTAACAAGGAATTCAAAAGTGCAATAATATATAGGGCATTGTATTTAAAATAACGAAGTTGGTGTGTATTTTCGATATAGCCGGAAATTCACCATCATTGAAAATAATTTCAAAATGCGCAGAACTTGATTCTCTACAACGTTTATTTAAAAGTTTTTTTTGAAATGTCAATAATAAGACCATTACAGGACTTTGCATCTTAGGCTTTAGGATTACCGATTTTACTACTGTTGTTACTAGAAGTGCGTTTGTTACCTGCATTGAGGATTATTTATAGTAATTTAAATCTATTGGTTATGTTAATGTTCTGTAGATTTTCAATTGCTTCCCTGTTTTCATTATTACTTAACCGCTTGCCACGAATCCTTATTTTCGATATGATCGGGTTTTTTTGATGTTAGCTCATCTTCACTAGCAAGTATGTAATCTTAAAATACTTAAACTGACATGCATCTTTCAAGATTAGGTTTTGGATTGAACTGGAACGAAGTTGAAGGCAGCGGTGGCTATCAGTTTAAATACAAATTGTTTGATATCGGGGCTATTATTTGCTGGTTTAACACAAATAATATGCTTCTTGTATATCATCCAGTTTCGTTCCTGCTGAAACTTTAAGTTTACCTATTTGTGCAACTTGTATAGTTGATATTAGTTACTACTACTACTACCTATCATGCCATTCCCGTAGTGGGGTAAGCAAAACCCAATAAAGCCTCCACCTTCACAACCACAGCATGCACCCATACACCAACCCCTCTCACTACCACCGCCCTTGACCTAAACTCCCAGCACTCTACATTATCCACACCAGCCCACTATTACCTACAAATCCTACTATCACTACTATCACCCATTCACTATTTTTCTCCATTCTTTTCTG
>JAHWXV010384825.1:0-30973 GCA_024586415.1 Phrixothrix hirtus | reverse complement strand
ACTTAAAGGTGAATATTTTGAAAAACAATAAAACATTTTGTTCCAAAAAATTTGTTTTCTTTCCTAGTTTTTGTAACTACTTAAAAGGCAACCCTCGTAAAACGATGCGAGGCCAATATTTTATATCGAAGCGCAAAATCTCGAGTTCTGCCATAAATATTTAATTTTAATAATTTTGCACATATTTTTCGATTATAACTGAAGATGTCTCGTACAATTGTTTCCAAAACATTGCATTTCGAATTGAGAACTAAAATATAAGTCGTAATTATTTAGTTTTAAAACAACTCGTAATCATAATGACCGCATCCATTACAACATATAAACAGTAAAACAAAACTTTATAAAAACATTCAGATTAGATAAGGTTAATTGACACATATATTTAAAGTATGAACTCACCTTATGATTGAGATCGAGGACATCTTCCTCAAGTGACGCATCTGAGTACATATCATCGGCGGTATCGCACGTGCTGCTTCTCCCAGAAGAATTGAAACTGGAGCTGCGGTAAAGTTGACTAAAAGCATTAAAATAACATGTAACAAACATATGTATGAAGTGCTGCCATCTACTTTAGTATAACAAATTATCTTAAAAATTTATTCGTACCTTGCTAAAGCGTTCGATCCGAGTTGTCTTTTGCCAGAACTGGAAGAGAAATCGTTTGTTTTAGTGTTGTTTTAAAAAGATAAAAAAGGATAGGTGTGACTACGCAAAATGACACATCTTTACATTTTCGCGGAACCTTTCTAAGACGCCTACTCCTAAATAAAATAGTGACGTAATTTTGAACATTATCACTTTTTGATTTTATTGTGGCAAAGTGCCTAGTTTACATTTTTAAACGAGCGGAGAATTAGATTAAGATGTTGTGTTTAAGATGTACAGGGTACGTATAGAAAGTAGTATGAGAAATTTTAGTCAATGCATAGAAAATGGAGCAAAATTGTTTTTAAGCTCTCAAAAGTAAAATGGAGACATTTGTAGGTAAATATTATAATAATTTTGCATTGTTTTTTTCTGATTTTAGTTTTCATTATCAATAATTTTAGGTTAACGACGTCAATTAAGTGAGTCTACTTTATTTCTCAAATTTTGCAATAATTGGGGATGAGAGAGACCAGGACAATTGCTTCGAAAACAAATATGACTAACAGTTGATACTTTTTGATGTTAAAAATATGATTATTTTCGTAAAAATTGTAGATGTTTACTATAAAGTGAGTCACTGATGATAACTTACAAAGATGGTGTTATATAAGATAACTGCGTTATTTTACACACCATCAACTTAAACGAATTAATTTATTAAACGAAACTTTTCACTTTCTTTTATGATGCGTACAATCACTATTGGGCGAAACCACAAAACAAATAAGTTTTTGACATCAATAGTTCGGAGCACGTCTATGAACGGGAAACCTTACAATTATATTACATAAACATGTAATTAGCAACGAATATTGTAAGAAACTGTGCATGTTCGGTTCGCAAGGGCACTTCCGTCACGGTCACCGAGCCCATTGTCCTTATAAAAATGTGTATCAATTAATAACAATTTATACAAATGGTCCCCTTATTTTAAACAATCAAAATAACAACACTTATGTCTTAAAATACGTGCGCATTTTACGAAGTAAAAAGCGCTATTGAATAGTTGCGAAGTGGACCTCATCATTCGGCTGCAGTTCCAATAAGTTATGTCCTAATTTTTAAGTTTTTTGCTTAGATTCCGCGGGAAATTTAAAGAATTGCTATTAAAGAGGCACGCCTTTCTCCTCTGGTGTCGAAATGATTACGCGAATACTAAACATGCATATTTTAAAATACAATATTGTTAACATTGTTTGTTAATATATTTTCCCATGTTCACTTTTGCAACTATCGATGCCTTTATTCTATAATAAAGGCACTTACGACGTTTTTAAAAGAGAAATTTGTATTCTTTATTTAAAATCCTTACACAATTGTATTTTTATCAGATAATAACAACAATAAATTACAAAAACGGAGTCATATATACTTTCGATTGTCTGATTGTGACAAGAGCAATCTTGGATTGATAACATAGTGTAACGGTGAATAAAGCAGATAAAACAAATAAGCGTTAGTACATTACAGCACGTGCAGAGCAGAGCAGAGCTGTGCGAATTTAGCAGCGAGCAAAGTCACCATTGTGTTCTTCGTTTATTTGAAACATGCAAACTTATTAGTGGTTTTCGTTAAAAATGACCTTCGGAACCAAAATTACTGTACAAAGTGGCTTTGTTAATTTTATACACACTACGTTTTTTTCGTATTACGTACCAAATTTTTAAAACGGAATTTTCTAAATATACTAAACCCGTTGTTTTGATATTTACTGTGCGTCCACGTCAGCGCTTCTCAAATTTTTTGCATCACTGCCTCACCTTCGTAGTAACTGAAGGTAGTGACACCCCCCACTCTGTGTACAAAAGGGACCTCACCAAAGTTTCTTTAGACGAAGTGAAACTAAATAATTGAAATGGCTATCATACCTAGCCGCTCACTTTGAGAAGTACTGGTCTATATCTATCATCATTGTGTTAATCATATTTGTCTTTGTGAGCGAAGCGCTCACGCTCTATCATGTTTTCAGTCTTATAAGTAATAGAGAGCCAGCAATCAAGCGGTCCTAGATGCGACTGGTTTCCAAAATTCACAATCTAATTTTCACTCATTTCCATTCTTAACTCTTCCTACTCCTCGTTTTTAGTTGAAGAAAATTCTAAATACATCTATGGCAGCCCAACACTCGTACGAGGGAGCCCTAGCAGCGTCGCGTCGGCAAGTTAAAATACGGGTTTTATATTTTAAACAAAGTAAAATGTATTCAAATATGTTTTCCTCTTACAAAACGACGGCGAAGCAAAAGTTGGCCTAAACCGTGGCTACTAAATTGTTACCCGAAATAATAAGGTCGCAACAAAAGTAGATCAAATAATTTAAATACATGAGGTTATTTTTAGCTCCAAACATTAAGCTCAGAATAACGTTTAAATTATAATTAAAATAAATGTCAAAATATTATACATAAAATCAAGACAAGTGGGTACGAAAATACACTTTACGCTGCGAAGAGAAAGAGCTCCTCAGGATCAATAGCGATTGCGCTCCTTCAAAGAACTCTCCTTTGAGAAATACAACCTTCTATCAGAAACTCAGCTTATAGAATAACTAGCAGATGTCTCGTCGCAATCCGTTGTATATCCTCCATATCGCCAAATCTCCTGTTTAAGGGGTTTTTAATTTTCACTAGTCGGAACAGGCATATTGGGATGTACAGAAGCTAACAGATCTGCCAAGTTTCGTAAAAAACTCGTGCACAATGTGAGCTGAATGGGAAGTCGCGTACCTTGGTGAAGCAGTCAGTCAGAACCTTTCTTACTATGGGCGTAATCTTTGCAGAGCTCCTTGATCACGTCTGATCCCATATTCATGATGAACAACACCTTCGTGGTCGAAAAAACAGCTTCGACTTTGACACGCTTTCTTCAGCTGCTGTCTTCCGATAAATCATAGTCGTAAACCGATGATTGAACGCCGATAGTAACCTTTTCAAGGAACTCAATATTATTTTCAATCGTTTCTAGGCTATCCTGGGTGATTACCACATGATAATTGTTGTAGGACTGCATTAGTAGCTGTGAAACGAATTTTGCAGCCACGCGACTATCCTCAAATCTAAGAGTTGTTGGAATTCCAAGGTCTTCTTTTAACTCACATATAAACGACAATTTTCGGGCGGTTTGACTGTTGCAAGCTTGCCATAACGTGGATTACTTTCTGATGAAGTGCGGCTGGCCGTCTTTGAATGGTCTAAACTACTTCTTCACTTCTATTCCGTTCATAGCTCCACCCTATAAGTCTTATGAATGATACTGATTGTTTCCCAACACGAATGTTGAAGCTTTTGGCAAAACTCGATCGTTGTAGCGAAATCAGAAATGCAAGACTCGCAATTTTCGACATTTCTACAATTGCGTACTGTCCTCAACTAAAGCGCCGACGGGCCATGGTGTTTGACAAAAAGACTCACAGGTGTTTCGCCCCCCTAGACAACACTCGTTTTCTACAATGACGCAACCATATTTGTGTAGGTATGATACTAGTTTTGCACAGGATAGTTATTTTGTATGCTAGAAATTTTTTGACTCGACATTGGGCGCGTTCAGTCGGACTCAATACTAGAGCAGCGCTATTTTTATTATTCCGGTGGTGGGGCCAACTAAACGCGCTCATTTTGGAAATGTCATGAGCACATTCTCTTGGACACGGATTTCCCTAAAATTGTAGAACTCACTAGGTATGCAGATGCTTTTGAGAACGTGAAAGGAAAAAGGCATCGATATTCATCAAATCAATGAAAATGATGTGAAGTCGATACCGCACCTCTGAAGTTGACATCTACGTCATAGAAAAATTATTTATAGTTGTAAATATTAGTAATAGTTGTTATAGGCTAGGAGGGCGGCTCAAATATGAACGAAGCGCGAAATATTTCCCATTCCTTACGACATCAATTTCATATTACGATGGTGAAGCAAATATGAACCGACTTGTGTTAATAACTTTTTATTGAATTATAATTACAATAAATGAACAATATTTTATTTTTCTATATACATTCATTCCTTCTATTCCCAGCGTCTAGGTAAATTCTGTATCGCATTTTCATGAAAAGAACGAGGGCGTTTTTAACCAGTTGCACACGAACTGTTCCACTTGATCATCGTCGTCAAAACGCGCTCCTCCCAGTGCAGCTTTTAGTGGACTAAACATATGGTAATCACATGGCGAAAAGCTTGGACTGTATGGAGGGTGGTCAACGACAGTCCAATGCATTTCCGCTAGTTTTTATTGAGTTAGGGCAGCTGTATGCGGTTTGACGTTGTCATGCAGGAGCAACACATGTCGTATCGGACATCCCCGTCTTTTGGACCGATAGACGACTTGACCATGCTCTAAAAGATTGCAGTAATAAGCTGCATTAACAGTTCGCCTATCATGAAGAAAATCCACTAACAAAACACCTCTATAATCCCAAAACACTGTGGCCAAAACTTTTACCTGCACACACGAGTTTTCGTCTTTTCCGAGCAAGTTTCCCTTCTTTTTCTTCACTCTTTACTTGCTGTTTTGGACTTCGGTGTATAGTGGTGTACCCAAGCCTCATCACAGGTCACTATACGATGTAAAAATGTTTCCCCTTCGGCTTCGTAACGTATCAGCAGCCTTTGAGAAATTTCAACACGAACAGTTCGTAGATCTTCATTCAAGAGCCTTGGGACCATCTTGCCGAAATTTTTCGAAACTGAGGTTTGTCCTAATGATGGATTGGACACTACCATAGCTTATTCCTATTGTTTGTTGAATTTCTGCTATGGTCAGTCAACGATCTATTGGAATAAGCTCACGAATAGCATCAATGTTTTCCTGAGTGGTGCTTGCCTTTGGACGGCGTTGGCGAATTGCGTTTTGCACGGAATCTCGTCCTCCACGAAATTGTTTATTCCAAAATTTCACTTGTGTCTTGGACACTGTTGATTCTCCATATTGATTATGCAATATTCGCCAAATTTCAGCGGGACCAACATTTTCTTTCGTAAGAAATTGTATGACGATACGTTGCGCAACCGAACATGGTACTTCTCTCTCGCACATCGTAGAAACAACTGACTATCCGCAGCTGCACGACAGACGGTGACGGAGCGTAACACATCAGACTATCGCCTTCCACTACAAAGCTATTTACCTCTCCCACCAGTGTATGTTACTCGCAGGACAGAAAGGTCGGTTCATATTTTATCCACTCTTTTACTAGGGATTCTTCAAAATATAGGTCGTTATACTTTTGAACCTTGGCTACCATTTATAATAAATATAATATTAAAAGAATTGAATAAGTAGGAAAGTTTGGTAACGTTGTAATGTTCTCATTAGGTTCCTTTGTAGTTATTATTAATTAAAATCTGTTTCTTACTTAGCAAAAATTATCTGAACTTGTTTAGCACGGTTTTATAATGGATTAAGTGCTTTTTCAAAATTCAATAACCAGTATCTGATGACCATAAAATATATGTGTATATTAATGTTATAAAATGTATAAGATAATTTAGTTTAGTACAATCTATTCATGAAACTTAAGCGACTTAAAAGTAACAGGACGTGTTTTAACAATAAAATTCCCTAAGTGGCCGGTACGCATAAATTTGGTAATGATGTTGCTCTAAGAGAAATTTAAAGTATTACAGAAACATCAATTTGACATTACTTGTATTAATTTAAATTCAAAATAATATTTAATAACTTTTTCTGAATTACAACTGAATTATACCTATATTTATAAATTAACTATCAATGTGCTTATTTTTAATACAATAATAGCGTAACCTAATTTTCAAGATTGGCAAGTAGTACTTTCAATCAAAAGCAATTGATGTGTATGAAAAAAGTACCGTTAGTGAATCAGGGGTCACAAAATATGTCAGAAATTTCAATAAAGTTGTCAACAATTATTTGTTGTCTGTAGCTAAAAAGAAAATTTGCAATTCCCTACATTTTGACGAATTTATAATAACTTCTGCACAAAATTGAATCAAATCGCCTTCATTACAGGCGGCATCATTCTATGATGCATTGCGGAAAGTGCCTTAAACATGCAGGAGAGCGCGTTATAAAATAGTTTAACGTGTGTTAAATCCTAGGGAAATTTTCATTTTATTTTAATAGCCGATCGAAACTTAGTTTCTGGATAGCCTTTGTATAAGGGCGTTCCTTATTATCATATTTTTTTAAGTAAAACAAGGATGGAAAAGTAAAAATTATTTCTCAACCTATTTACGCCTCCTGAAATTTTTATTTAGAATTTGTACTTATTTTAATAATATTCTTTTCATTCTTGACGCGTTGTATTAAAAAATAAACTCTCCAATTCTATGTATTATAACACATTTGGTTGGTTAAATTTTGTCATCTGCTGTTGTCAAAAGTACAACATCGTTAAAGAATTTAAATGGAGTTGTCGTCATAAGCTCAAATTCAATTTATGATTAAAATTATAGACTACGAACTGTAAAATCATACGGGTCAATTATGCGCTCATTTCACTGTTCTAATTAATAAAACTTAATAGTTGTCATTATTGACAATAAACCAACAATGTGGTCTACAATGATTAGCATTTTAGGGAGGGTACTTTACTGGAAGTACTGAAAAAATAGGGAATTCTGTATTCCTAGAAATATCAGGGAATTTTATAAAATTTGTAAAATATCTGTAATTTAGTATGTTAAGTTATTACATGAAATGAATTTTAAAATAATTTGCAACAATAAGTTTTCAGGTTCCTGTTAAGATACAACATACAACCCCTTTAATTCGACATACTTTTCTGCGCTGAGCTAGCGGGCTTGCAGTAAACAAAAATACCAGACTCTGACAGTAATCTGGATATTATCGCCAATTTAGACCGTGACAAAATATTAATTTTATTATATTGGAAAACGGTACTAAAATGAATTTTCTACAGATTGGTAACCTTTGAAGTGACATCCGAAATTAATAGTGAAGACTGAAAAAAGATTTCAAGGCTGTTGTATAACAATTTGTTGTAAGAATTCGGTAACTAGGCAATATTTAATAAGTTTGTTAAAAGCATTTTGAAAAAGATAGGAAAATAACAAATCTCATTTAGAATGGAAAATTAATACCAATCGCTTTGAAGGCACGAAGATATGTTTTTAATTTTTCCGATGTCTGTATCGAAACGTATTTAACGGAAAATTTTAATAAAAATTAGTTTTGAAATTGCAATTGCCTCTGTTTCTAAAATTTTGGCGTAATATGTTTTCAGTTCATTTTCTGTTATATAATTAAAATAATGAAGTTGCCGATGTATCAAGCACTTGATTGGAAAAATTGTTGGGAGGGGTAAGACGACTGCAAACTTTTTGCAACGATTTTTTTTATCGTGTTAGACACGAGTTAACTCCGCCACGAATAAAGATTGATGACTACTGGTACCAATCCGGAAATAACATTATACAATTCACTCCAGGGAAATCCAACAGATCAATATAGAAAATAAGGTCAAGCTTACTTTTGTTGCTATAAGGTTTCTGACCTTAACTTTTCCAAGAATAAAGGATCGATACCAACAAGTAATAATTATGTGTAGAAAAATACATACATATGTCAAATTGCGTATCGCATTTCGTGCAAACAATTTAATTAAATTTTGCATTATATGTTTAATGAGAATGTTTGTTGGATTTGTACATTAAATAACTGGAATTAAAAAATATACGCCAAACAATACTCACTGTCTGAAAGAACCCCATCGCCGATTCGGTAAATTTTCTTGGTTGTGGTTGCTGAAACAATAGATTATTTAAGTCGAGAATTTTTTAATTTGTTATTGTTTTAATAATTGTATTTTATGTGTGAATAAATTGGAAAGAACAAAACGACTGTCTTTAATTAAAATTTGCATATAACGCAGGAAATTGCGTTATACGGAAAAATATTTTCTCCGGATATGATGTTTTTAAATATACATATATTATTAATTTTTGTAGTGCGATTAGTGGAAAGCTAGACACGAATGTAATTATATTATTTAATGGAGAGCTTCCTAAACTTTTCCGTGTTTCATAAATGTTTATATTTTTGATATTTAGAAATATTTTTTAAATTTTATATTAATCAAAACCAAGATTTTTTGCACAACTCGAGGCGTCTATCAAGCGTTTACAAAATCCTGTTTAGCGCAAACGCTTGTCCTTGGAATTTGGTGGCGTACGCCTGCACAAGGATTTCCACTACCATTCATGAGGGCGAGACTTGTCAAGTCTGATGACTGGCGTCTTTTAATTTTTCAAAATTGTATACACAAAGCGAGCAAAAACGTTGGATCGCGCAGGCTCCGATTTAATTTATGAAAATAAGCACACAACTGACTCGTCAGTGATTTTGATCAATGTTGGCGTGATGAATCCCTATTGAAAAAGTAAACATATATCCGCACTTGGAAAGTTTGACTTTTTTCAGCAATGTAAAATTGAACATTTCTTAGAGGTAAAAGCATGGTGCTGCCAAACACTCAGGCAGTATTTTTAATCAAACAATTCGCATAAGTAATGCTATGGAAGAAATTCTTACAAATCATCAACGATATCTTTGCAAATTATTTTCTTAAAAATTCTTTGAATTAACGTTTTAAATTTTTTCCTTGAACGCAATTGTCGATGCCTCATGTGAAAATGACTGCCTGCAGCCTTGTAGTCTGCATAAATATGCAGATAATTATAATTGGCGTTCAAAAAAATATGACCAAGCGAAAATAAAATTCTGTTCAAATAAAAATCGAAATCAGAAAAGTAGGCTACATGTGAAACTCATTAATAATGTAACTAAAACAATTACTTCTAAAATTTTTAGGATGCCTTACACCAACAATGGAGAAAACTCACGCTTGCGTCGTTTTTAACAAAAAGCAACAAAAATGGAGGCATTGGATTTGGAAAACATAACTACGCTCACCGTTGATGAACTTCTCTTCTCTACAGAAGAACAATCGTTTCTGCATTTTATTTGAGACTGCTTCCTCACTGGTTGAAACAATTAGTTTAGAATAAATTATTTCAAACAATCACTTCGAATAAGTGGCTGATACAGTCGGAGACCATTCAAAGAAATTCATGACCAAAATGGGCGATGGTTTTACCCAAAGAAGAAGACACTATGAAAAACACGAGTTTTGGTCTCATTTAGTTTATGCGGGTGTTTGAAAAGAATATGAGGGGACGCAGGGAATTTTTTAACCATGCCAGGATAAAGACAACCATCTATGAAGCTTAATTGAGATAAGTAAACAGAATAACAACTATAGAAAATGTATTTCTCCAGCAGTCACTTTGGATAAGTACATTTTTTAAGGAACGTAGTAAATGTTTGACAAGTTGACAGAATAAACCAACTGCATTTTAAACATTAAACAATAAAGAATGTAAGTTATTCTTAGAGGATAATATAATTTCCTCTTAATAGCAACACTTCATTTAAATAGAAACTTTTCTCTTTAGGTTACTTTATCAATAGATTACGCATATAACCTCTCAACAAATCAGAATATAAAAAATATTGAATATTATAAAACAGTCAACTTAATCTATAAGGTATTACGTAAGTAATAAGAACTAAGCACTATTAGGCACGTTTTCATATAAAATTTTATTTCCAAAGAATTCGGGATTAAAATCATTTTTAAAAATAAGGAAGACAAAATTGTTCTATTACAAAAATCTTAAGGTTACAAATTAAATTGTAATGATACTTACAAAGGAATAACTAATAAAGTTTCAATAAAAGTATTTCTGAACATTTGAAAATAAGTAGAACCAGTAGTATTTTTAATTCAAATAAATCAACATTTGCCGAACACATATTAATGATTTTTAGATCAATGATAAGTGAAATATTAGTTTAATTTTGGAAAACTATGAAATACATAAACATTTACATTCAAATAAGTTCCATTGTTTGAATAATACAGATTTGGATCCTCCAGTTGTTTTGAACAATACGAAAAAACTTAAAATGTAGATATTTAATTTTTTTACAGTTTACCAGTTCAGATTTGCTTTAGTTACGTTACTGTATTTTAGCTTCCTTTTCATTCTTTAGTTAAATGTAGTCACAACATTTGCCCCTTTAATATTTTATTCTTTCTTTGATAGAACGATGCATGTTACGTTCCTACCTGCAGATTTAAAACGAAATATTTTTAATTCTATCATGCTTTTTTGGTAAGTTTACATAACCTCTTTTCTGGCATGTTACAATTTCAAAATTTTATTTTATTTATTATTTATTTTATTTTTATTTATTATGAAACATATCCTTTGAATAAATAGTGTGAGGAAAGGGCGTTTAATATTATTACCGTTGCTTAAAATTGCGACGGAAGTAACCATCTTGTAAAAGTACATTCAATCTATTAGATGGTATTTCGAAGGAGATGTATGTGTACGCTTAATGTCAAACATTATGGAAATTGTTAGCTGTGTAGCTTGCGGATGTTCTCAAACGCCCAAAGCAAGAATATATTCATCAGTAAGTATTATTATTGTTTATAATTCTAAAGTAGAATGATGGGTTATAATTTCAATGTCAACAATAAACATAGGCGTAGATAACATTTTATTAGTTTGTATTTAACTTCCGTTTGAAAATTTAAAATTTGCAAATATTTTATAGGCAAAATAAATAAAGTGAAATTTGTTGGCTTTAGTAGATAATAAACATCCTACTTTAATACAATCATTTAAAAAGTTCACAGGCACGTCACTGGTAATCGGAAATATTCCTCCACCATATGTAAAACTCATAGCTAACCATTTTAACCACGTAAGGCTACTTCCTCCCACTATTTATTCAAATAACATATCAAAATCAATGTAATGCACATGGTTATCTTTTACCTAAAATTATAAACATCAAATTATTTTGTTGTAATTGTCACTACTATATCAGATTTTCAGTCCAAATATAATCCAGTTTATTTAGTTGAGGCTGACAAGGGAAGGTCACGATATGGTCGTCGGGAATTTCAATAATATTGAATGTGTAGAATACAAGAATAAAATACATTTTTCAAATGTTTTAGGGAAAATTTAAATTTAAAAATATGATTGTTCGTTATTAGTGTATTTTGCGAAGCTTTAAAATGAAGCGAGGATAGCTCAGTCGCAAGCGCCCTGGATTCACATCAACCAAGTCGCCGGTTCAAATCTTAAATATGATTTTTTTTAATAAAAATAGAATATTTTATTTAATACATTTACGAATTAATAACTTAAAAATTCTTCAACCAAAATTGTTTTGATCTTTAAAAGTTATGTCATCTTCGGAACAGAAATAAAAATGAAAAACTAATTCATGTTACTGTCTTATAATAAATAAACGATAAAAACAAAATAAATTTAGAAAAATATACAGGAATAGTAATAGATATTTGTGTTATAAGGGTCGTAATGATATTACATTGACACGCGTCGTGAAAATTATCGACCAAGGCATCCGCTGAGGTCGATAATACTACAAATTCCATAATAATGATTAATTATGATCTTTACAACATTGAAAATTTTATCTGCTAGCGTAAACTAGCGAAAAATTGAAAAGTAAATTAATAAAGGGTAATTCGTTAAGTGTTTCCACATATAAGGTAAAAAAAACACAGAAAACGTTGAATATTAATATAAATTTTTATAAGATAATACATTTTAATTAATTACATTTATGTATGAAAGACTATCCTTTCGAATAACGTTGAAGCACATGTCAGGGTCTATACTGTCGATTTTACGACGTATCTCTTCCTTCAGCTCGGCATTCGTTCTAGGCTTATTTCTGTAGACTCTACTCATCAGATGACCTCGAAGGAAAAAGTCTGCAGAAGTTACAACATACTGCCATTTTTTGAGATTACACGTCCTGGGAAACACAGGTGATTGTTTCTCTGACTATATGGTTGATAGAACCGTTTTGTTGAAAGCAGAGGTCATCAGCACCCACATCTTCCAATTGGTTCCATAAAAAGTCAGTTAACATGTTCTGATAGCAAACGGAATTAACTATAATCGCATTTTCAGCATCATCTTTGAAGAAATGTGGGCCAATCATGCCTCCATGCCAAACACCACACCAAACAGTCAGTTTTTGGGAACGAACTTTTTCTATAATCGTTCTTGGATTTTCTGATCCCCAAATGCAATAATTTGTCTGTTGACGAAATCATTTAAGTTGAAATGGGCTTCGTCAGTAAAGATGATTTTCTTTGTTCAAGCATCCATTCTGCGAAGTCACAAAGAAGTTGTTGATAATCACTCGGCATCAATTCTTGTGTCAGTTGCAATTTGTAAGGATGCAAATGCAAATCCTTGGCCAGGATTCGTTGTGTAGGAGTAGTGTAGTGTAGGAGTAGGAAAGTCCCAGTTGTACTTACAATTAGTTCTTCGGACACACTTTCACGAACGAGAGCCATATTTTCCTTCGAACGCTTTGGACGAACACGATGAGATGCTTTAATTGTACTTACAGTTCCAGTTTGCTTAATTTTCTGAACCACATTCTATATTGTGCGTTCCGAAGGTCGATTTGGTACACCAAAATATTCACGTAATGCACGAAATGCATTTTCCGCGAACACCCATTTTCATAATAAGCCTTCACCATCCTAACACATTGCTGGATTCTGTATTGCTCCATGACTACTTTTGTACACGTTTCTGGTTTGTAAAAATCACTCAAAAGATGCAATTGTCATTGACATTTCAAAAATATTCATGTTTACTATGTGGAAATCCTTAACGAATTACCCTTTGTTAACTTTTAATAGTTTGGAAATAATGTTCAAGTTGAAAATACACAGTGTGCTCACTAGTATTTCCTTAGTAACGATTTATTTATTTATAATAATTTTGAAGGTTAATGAGTTTAATATTTTTAGCTTCTGTTTAGTTTATTTTCAAGTTTAAATCAAAGTAATTTTTCAAAAGCATGAGTGATTCGGATTTAGGTTTGCCTTCTGCTGCAGAAGTGATTGCGGAAAATGCAATTCGTTTTTTTTGATACTACAGCAATTAAGATTTTAAATATGATTGTATTAATTTAAAAATCGTATAAATTAATCAATAAAAGTTACTAAAATGTTATTAATTTAATAGTCCAATGGCGAAAGTTTAAAAAATTAAACTTACTAATCGTACTGGCTTTCAAATTTACGCAAGGTAGTTATATTGAAAAAATTAAAATTAACATTTGAATGAAATAGTGGATAACTTAAGGATTAAAACGGCTTAGAATACCATTTTTTTAAGTAAATACTACCTCTAAACAATTTACAGTTTTGTACAAATAAGAATGTATTTTAACAATTTGTACGGAGGGTTGAAGAATTAAATCGTTATGTAGTTTACACATTTACACCCACGCACCAGCTATTATTTATATATTTATATTGATAAACTGGAGTTCAGGGATTTGGGTTCTCAGGTTACCTCTATTCTTCGATAACGATTTTCTTGAATCAATTTTGATTTCTTGAAATACAGTACATTAATTATAGGTGCACGCTTGATCATTCATTATTTAATCTGTGGGATCTCTCCCTCACGATTAATTGTTTTCTTGTAATTAATCAGTGAGTTATGCAATTTGGGAAGCGGTCACTTATAACAGATAAGTTAAATTATTAATTTATTTTTATACGACGTTGTTTAACGAAGAGCCTAGATCGCTGATAATACACTACTTTAACGGTGGCTTGATGAAAAAGACATGATTTTTAGCGTTTTAAGGTCTTTTATGAGATTATACCTCATGTTGAAAATATTCGAACTTTCATTGTAAGTTTCACTAACAATCAATAGAATTTGACTGTTTGTCTGTTAACAAAGGTTCTCACGATTAATTTAAATTTTACTTTTATAAATCTTTCCTACTTTAGGATTTAAATTTACAAACCTACAGACAGTATATTGCTAAAATTACCATTTTCTAGCTTTATGTACATCACGTACCTTTCTTATTTACAGTACTTTAAGGAAGTCGAAGGCGTCGTCTGCTTGCAATTATTTTGTAATTTTAACTTTTATGTGCAATATTGGATTAACGTATGTGCTAATGTAGATAATTATGAAGCTAATTAATTATTGATATGAACTGAACATCAAAAAAAGAGCGATTTATACACAATACCGTTTAAAGTCTCTGAGCATCACGTCGTGATCTCCCGTTATGAAACAATTGTCGCTGTAATAGAAAAAAGTATGATAAATTTGATTTTTACGGTGTTTTAGGAACTTTAAGGTTTATTTTCAATATTTTCAACTCTGAAATTAGACATGGATTTTCACAAATTATAAGAATAGTTTGGAAAATTAACCTAATTCTAGTTCGATATTTAGGTAACAAATACTTTAAAAGTTCATATTTTGGTAAAGGTATTTGTTCAGCATTAGATGATCACTATTATAATAAACGTTTCACAGAAAAGAATATTGACCTTCAGATTTGAGCTTACAAATACGGGTGAATAATAAACTCGTAGACTTTGCACATGAAGAAGTGGTTCTACGTGAAACTGAACAATAATTTGAAACGGCGAACTGTCTCGCTTTCTTTGCTGAAAACCTTTGTATTTCACCCTTGAGCGCAACACGATATTTTCCGCTGTTCTTATCAATTTAATGTAGCATTCTGACAAATCAGAAGGAATACACATAATTGTAATACGAATGCTTATCCTATTGCATCTTACTGCTTTTTCCGCTGTTACTTCTTACTCTATCTATCAACTGCAAGGATGAAACTATGATCTGGTATCAGAAAAGCTTCAGAATACTTCAAATTTCCCTCGTTTTCCTCCTTCCTTAAATCACCACTTCTTTGGATGTTGCCTGATATTTTTCTGTGCCTCCGATGAAGTCATTCATAAACAACAGTGATTTAGCAAAAATTCGCTCTTTTTTCCCTCTAGCAAAGTCTGCCTTCCTACTAGTTAATCACACTCTGCCATTTTAGCTGTTAGACTAATTGTATGTATTAACTGTAGTTTGATATATTTAAGTATGTTTTAAATTCCAATAACTGAGATTGATCCATTATATTTGCAAATATACTAAAACATGTAAAGATATCTGGGAGACCGTTTACACAATCCACATGAAAGAATCACCAGAGGAAGATGTGAAGAATAAGCAACAAATGTGAGCACTACTTAGAGAGCATGTTTGGATTAATAAATATACCCACTTTGGATAAATGCACTATTCTCACAAGCATTTCCCTATAGACTGCTTCGACGCAGAAGGGCAGTTCTTTGAAGTGATGTTTGGGGATTATGGTAAGAATAGATCAATCCTTAGATACTCAAGTTTTAGTAATAAATACAAATTTGCTGAAGCAAATGCACTTTTTACCTATGTATACAAATCTATGAGACCTTTTTCAAGAGTTCGCCTTACACCAGAAGGACAATCTTCAGTTAAACACTTTAAAAGCAATTTCGTGTTTTTGAATCCTGACGAAGTAGCTTTAACTGCAAGTTCTGTTCTACTTGCTTTCCAATTTTTTCCCACATATTGCTATAACTTATCTAGTGCGCTAGATGTTTTTGAATTGATCATAAATAACAAAATACCGTTGTGCATAATAAATTAGTACTTCACTTTTTATTTCATTCTCTCATTGTTCTTCTACACTTATTTTCATATGAAATGCACCACCCATTAAAAATAAGTCTAGGGCTTTGAGATTCTGATAAAACAATGCTTTATTATTATGTATTAAACGATACAGATGATCTACGTCAGGTGCCATTGGAAGTAATCTTAATCGGCTACCCATCATGTTCCTACCATATTCGATTGGCGAAAAATACCATTTGATAACGTCTGCATGAATTGGCACTAACACTGTTTCGAGAACATTATGAATATAGTAGTGAACGTTGATTGTGCTTGGGATGAACACAACCGTATTTCAGAAAACTGTAAATTATGTCTTTCTCCTCGATATCGTCGAACCCGCCTGCGACCAACATTTATCTACAAGCAAAATCTCAACTCGTTACTGAAGACGATATTTCATTGTTGATCCTAATACCGCCTTTCTTGACAGCAAGCAAGTCTAACAGTTTTTTGAGATGCAGTTAGAGGAAGCTCTTGGAGCGGATGGCAGAATCTTAGACCAAAAAGAAGAAATTCTTCTGTAAATTGTTTCTGTGGATACATGGAGGTTAACAGTTGTCATCCAGTCTACACCAACACACCTCATTATTAGAAAACGATCACTTGTAGCCGTGCGTCGAAGAAAGCGGTCTCCGCGTACACTGCTGCTACTAGGAGGTCTATCTGCTAGACAATGTCCCTGAACAACTTCTTCCAACCAAGCTGACCATATCGTGTGATAGTAGTGTTTACCCTTCTAGCAATTACACGAAAGAAAAGACCTGCTTCTTTCATACCGATAATGCGGTCTTGTCAAAATCAGAAATATGGAAGAAATGTTTACATAGTCGTGTTGATTGTGTCAAAAATCTCACATTATTTTATCTCTAAGCAACTTTGGTTAAAATTTGTGACAAAAGTGTTGGGAAAACCATGGCCATTTAATTTTTTTAATGGAAACTGTGATCGTTAAGTTATACATAATAATAAAGCATTGTTTTACCAAAATCTAAAAGCCCTAGACTTATTTTCAATATGAAAATGAGTGTGATTAGAATAAAAGGACAAATTTCTATTTAGTAAAGTACATTGAAGGAGTAAACACCTGATACCGTTATGAATTACTACCTGACTGCAGAGCTTACATAGAGGAAGTTGGTATTTGCTCATGTGTAGATTAGTTTTTCTTCAAACAATTCTATCGAGCATTATACAATCTGAGCTTCATCAGACAATTATTGGATGTTCGCGAAAAAAAATAGTGCGAACTTCTTTGTAGAACAAAATTCGATATAGATTTGCCTTAACTAGTGAGGAAACGGCCTAAGAAATGCTTTATTTATTGATACCGTTCTTGGATTTTGATGCGAAGGAGTTTCTGCAAGTTTTTTCTTTGGTCTAAAAAGCTTTATAGTCAATTATTTTATTTATTCGGCAAAAGTCTTTTTTCTTGCCCTACATTCAGGTCTTTTGCATTGTTTTCTCTTAACTCTACAGTATGTAAACAAACGCTTAGTTCAATAACACTGATATATCGGGTGTAACGTAAGTTTATATCATAACTTCAGTAGGTGATACTTTGAACAATTTTAACCCAAAACTGTTTGCTAGCTACAGGGTTATTAAGTTATTATATTATGAATCATTTAAGCCAAACCAATTGTATTTTAATTCTTAATTAATTCCTACATGTTTCGATTTTGTCAGAAAATCATCGTCAGAGATAGAACTAAAATATTTTAGCTACAGGGTGTCGAAAATTCATGAAAATATCATGATTTTTGAATAACTTAAAAAGTAGTCTAGATAAATTTATAACATTTGGGCAACATGTTTATCTAATAGATTGTAATGAAACTTCAAATTAGCATAAATACTAGTAAACCAGAGGCGGAGATAAAGGGGTACATTGGTTATATAAACCACAGAAAACGGCTAGTTTGAAGACGATGGTTTATTAAGATTTTTTGGGTTAAAATTGTTTAAAGCATCACCTCCTGAAGTCATAACATAAACTTATGTTACACCCTGTATATCTGGGCAATTGTATTTGTCGAAAATATTGCGTTGTACGCATAATAAGAAATTTTAAAGTTGAGCATTTATAAATAATAAAATGATTGTCTCAATTATTATTTCTTTTCTGTCCTATTTTATACTACAAAGGTAGTCAAATTAATAATCATTCTACATCGTATATCAATCCTGTAACTATTCGATAACTACATTCCGTTTTCAAACTCGGTACAATCACGATACAATAATATAATTAAAGAATTATCACAACCCAGTTAAATGCTATGAAATTAAATATTAAAATAGTCCGCTTTCTTAAGCCAAACGATCATAAAAGGATATTTATAGTTGTCTATCGTTTAATTTCTGTTTATATTTACATTTAAAGAAATCGAGCTGCATATGACTTCATAACTTGTTCGAGGAAATGATATTAATGCAAATCTTTTGTACTAGCGAAAGACGAAACTAACCGCAAATGTAAAATAGACTTGCATTTTCTAGCTGCAGTAAAATATAGTCCATTCTTGTCTTAGTCATTCAGGCCTATATGCCGGTCGATAATTTACAGCCTGAATGTGCAGGGCGGCTTTTCTCATTGTCAGTAAAAATTAAACAGCTTCATTTAGCAAATTATATGATTAATTTTTTACAATCGTTTGTTGGACTAAATTTTCTGTCAACGCTATTAGTGACCCAACAACTGATTAGCATGAATTCGACAATTTTAAAAATAATTTTTGCGTTGATATTGTGTACGAGGCACATGGTTGCTAAAACAAGTATTTAAACCAAGGTTATTTTAAAATATTTATGTAATTTGTTTATTTTGCAGAATGTAACATGAGTTTTTGCTTCAAATAAATAAATGGATTGTAAACTACATAGCAATTAATAGTTTAAAATTTAAACAACCATGCGATAAAACCACTGAGCTGATAGCAAATGAGGTTAATGATAAACATATCGAACAAATTGCATAATTGGAATGTTTGAATATTTGCATCTATAACCTACTTTCTAGAATTTTTAAATACCTGCAATTAATGGTTTCCATTTATTACTCAAACATTTTTTCGTTACCACATCGCGACTTCAAATTTTTTGGCGAATTAGCACTACAAATATTTGTTTTTATAACGTTTGTTTATTATGTATACACAAGATCCAAAGCATTTTATTCCTTTCATTATTTACCATCAACATTATTATAGCGTCAATTAGTTCAAAAACAACAAATTTTCGGCATCTGATGGGAAAAATAAATAATTTTACGTCATTTAAGTACGAAATGCAATTTTTTCCATTTTGGCCTTGAAAGGGCATTTTTTCGGCTGCTGGTAAGAAATCGTTTATGATATAAAGGGTTATTTTAAAATAGTTTCAGAAACAATGACAACAAGAGGCGTTCATTTTCACCATTCTTAAAACTCGCAATAGAATTTTTAAAAAAAGGGCAATTCACCTTTTGTGAACTATTGGCATACTGCGTAAATCTAAAGTAAATATGAACGTTCACAGAGAATGTAAATACTCATTAAATAAGGAAAACTGTATTTTTTCTAAGTATCAGGCTAACAAATTATATACAGATAACTTCTTGCCATTTATCCACCAAACGCATTATGCTGCGTTCATAAAACATCTAGTTTCATCAGCGAAAAATCAATCCAGGGATTATTTGGCGGTCTCCTCGTCCTTGAAGGTTTTCCCATTCATAGAGTTTTGCAACGCCTGGAATAAGTGGTAGTTGGACAAATGAGGTAAAACATCCCAGCCAAGACTGCAAATGGCTTAATTTATACGGCACCGAAATATTGAGCCGAGAACAGGTGGTAAAAATGGTATTATGCGTTTATATGCCGTAGCAATATTCTGCAACGATTGTGATGGGGTTTCATAGATTATGACTTTGAGATCATTGGAATCAAATTCTGGTCGGGTGACTTAAGCGGGGCGCATCATTGACAAAATTTGGAAAACCACTTTTGGCATACGCAGTTAAAGCACTATCCCTATATACATAGCATATTTTGCAGAGCCTCCACAGCTTGTTTCTTTATTTTGATATGATAGAGCAAAATATGTCGATAATGTATGTTATTTACTTCCGAGTTCACAGTTACGTAGCATATACACTGCAAACAATATCCAAACTACAATCCACAAAAAGTTTTATCATTAAAGGTATAAAATGTTTTAATGACAATAAAAGTGTTTGATAAATTTTATTAATTTACACGGGTTTTTTATAAGTAAATAATATTCCACTACATCCAATTAAAACGATTTATAAAATGCATCGCTTTTGAATTAAAAACCAAAGAGCTGCAACAAGGAACGGAATTCAACATTTAGTACGTGTGAACTTTTTAAAATTTTATTTAACGTCACCAGATGTTATATACTAGTTTGAAATATTAGCAATTCTTAAAAAGAGTTCTATTTTGACCAAACATAAGAGATGTAAGTTTCTTTATTTTATGTGAATGCATGAAGAATAGAGAAACTTGGTTTAAGTTTCTGAAAGTATTTCAAAGCAACTCTATATTTCAATCTTAGCCATTTGAAATTTTGTGTTTCAAATCTTATCTTGAACTCTTAAAGCTTTATTGCTGTTGCAATATACCTTTTTTACGTTACTAAAATATAAGAAAAAACGGAACCTTATCATCTAATTTTTCGAGTAGTCCATTGTTCAATTTTCTTAAAACTTGAGTCCTTTGTGAATGGTTATTAACAGGGATTTTTTTCTCGTTACTTCGTTACAAATATTTCTGTTCTATAATTTTTTATTCAGCGCGCCAAAAGGAAATGCTCTGATGACAATAAACAAACTGCATTTATTATTTTAACCAATTGAAAAGTTGCTGTAATGAATTAAAGTTTGAGTAATAATGCAAATTATCAATATTATTATTAACTTTTTTGGAATTTTTAACACATTAATCATGATATGCTTTCAGTAAAGTCCGTACCACGTCCTTTTGTGTAGAATCATTGCAAGTGGGTCTACTGTGCAACAAGTCAGGAGAAAATAACTCCATTCTTGCCACTTAAAAATAGCGTTTATACTGCCTTTCAAATAAAAGAAGCAGTCAAAATACATTGATATCAATTTGATAGCGACACGTCGTGTCAAGTTGAGATGGATGATTTACGAATTTCAACGGGAAAATAATTCAATCCTTTATAAACTCCTACCGAGATTTCAGAACAGAACTAGTAGACGATGTAACAATTTCAATAGTAAAAGGAGAAAACACAGTATGTTTATTTTATGTAACATAAACCGAAAATGTCTTGCTTAAAGTTGAAATTTCTGAAATACTTGCAACAATACGCGAAAAATGAACGCAAACAGAGCAAACCATTCCTTTGAAAAAGGGCGGGGGAAAAATTAACAAAGACAGTCAAAATACCGACATCTGCTAACCAAATAAATAAATGAGAGTTGTTAGTAGTAGATAAAGCATGGTTCGCCCAAAAAATTTTGTAAAGGAAAAATGGATAAGAACTAGAAGCCTGTGATAAAGTGCCATACATGAACCATCGAAAACAAATGGACGACTTCATAAAACGCAAGGAACAAGAACATGGAAAAATATTTTAGATAGACTGGAAGAAGAAAGGCCATCAAAAATTTTGAAATTCCTGTAAAGAACAGGGTTGGAAAGCACTCATTAGATTTAAAAGGAACCTATTCTTTAAGGAAGAAGACAAAGCGGAGGTAGCAGGCGGACGCCTTCACCAAACACAAAAGATCTTCAAAGAATTAGAAACCCTGATCTCAAACCAGCATCATAAATCCGCGCCAAATAGCTCTAGAGGAACTTGAAAATAAAATCAAAATTCTAAAATTAAACAAAGCACATGGGAAGAATAATAGTACCACAAAATCCACGAGGTTGTTACCGGAATTAGTAATCCTTTCGTCTGAAAGGAGGTGTTATATGTATATTCTCAAAAAAGAAAACAAGAGGCTCATTAATTTCCTGAACGCGTCGCAAGGAACATCGAACACTTCATCAACTAAGAATTACAACGAGTACAAGTCTAAAGAAAAGTAGTGCCTCAATTTGGGTTCCGCTAAAATCTCGTAACCTTGCAACAAACGGGTAGATTGGAGAACATAATTGTAATGGCAAACAAAAAAATACAATTATGCTTGTCTCAGACAATTTACAAACTCCTTGCTTAAAATCGGATGCTAAAGAGGAAAGTTGGAAAAGGAATATCCAAACAAAAATGTTGCTATGAGTTAGCCTGTTTAATATATTTGTGAGCGACATGTTTATAACTTGTTGTGATTCGCTGATAACACAGCATTGGTTTCAACAAACAGTAGTCTCCCAGCGCTAATGAATAAGATCTCAGAGGTGGAAAAAAGATTTAATAACTACTACAAGAAATGGAAAATCACTATCAATCAGCAAAAAACTTTCACGAACAAATTAGGAAAGAATAAAATCAAGACAAGAGGCATTTATTTAGGTGTCGTCTGTGGTTAAAATTTGGCATGAAAAAGCGTAGAAGGATATACGTATGAACGTATTGCAACGTTGGGCCAAAAAGCAAACTATTTCTGAACATAAATTACAGGACAGTTAAAACACTACCAAATTCAGCCCGCATATTCTGGAACTTTGGACAAAGGATCCTAAGCGCACAATCAATCACAAAATTGACTTCACTACTATGAACACAACAAACACCTAAGAGATGTCCTAGAATTAGAAGCAAATAATCGATCGTTTGAATAGTCGGTCCCGCAAACAATTTAGAAGACGGAGGGACAGATCGCAAATTCATTCTTCTCACAACCAGAAGGGTGCAAAGAAGCTCCAGGCTCCAGAAAAATTTTTGAACTCGGAAAAATAAAGAAACATCTTTTACATCGAAATGGGTACCTCGGGATCAACTTTATATTTCCGGCTTCGGCGGGTGGTTTCATTGTTGGATTAAACTTAAGAGAGAATAGCTTCTTCACAGTGCAGTAAGCACGCAGTTCTACGCACAAATAATTAACCTTAAGCCCCTTACTCGTAGAGTAAGCGGGTACATTGTTATTTAACACAAAGCAACATAATAAAACCGCTGAAATTTATTTTTAAAAATATGGAACCTACAACCGAATGCCAGGAAGAAATCAATAAAACAAGAAGAGAAATAGTCTTATAAAGAAGTGATAAAAAAGCAGAAGAGGGGATCAAAACATTATTTGAAGAACTAAAGACGTCAGAAAACGCTCGTAAAAATGAAGCCCATTACGAAGACAGACAACCCAAGAAAAGAAAGAAGGAAGATGAAACAACACGCATAGAACAGACACTATAGACATAAACCAGATGCAAGCAACCGACGGAGAAGAACAAGAGGACTTCACGTCACTTATGCTGAACAGAACAAAAGGCAAAACGTTATCCCTAGTTGACTCATCACAAAAAGAAGAAGAGAAAACGAAGGCAACCAAACCAAAGCCGCGCCACTAATAGTTATCAGAAATAAAGACAGCTACATACACATCAAAAAGACAGCTGATGACAACAAAACATACTTCGAAAAAGCACACGACGCAAAAAAAGGCACGTGACAAAGACAAAGGACAAAGAAGACTTCATGCAACTGAAAAGAATCTTAAACGCACTAAACGAACAATGTCATTTATTCTAATTAAAATAAGAAAGACAGTTACCACTGGACATCCCTATGAAAGAAATAGTGGAAGACATCAAAGCACAAGGTCATTTCCTCTACAGTATCACGACTAGGTAATGATACCAAAAAAATTTTGCTGGTCTTAGTAAACACCATTAATGACAAATGGCAAGAAGATTTTCGACATCAAATAGGTAGTCACAAAGCAAAAATGAAAAGGACAATATAGGTCGCAATGCTACCGCTGTCAAACTATACGGACATGGGTGTTACGCACCGTTTAAATTCGCGAAAGACCACGCTTCCTTTGACTGCCATAGACCACAAGAACAGCCTGAGACATGCGCTATCTGTGGAGGGCAACATCCAACAAGCTCAAGAGATTTCCCAGACCACCCAGTAAACGGCAAGAGAAAGGAGAACACAGGAAGACTTAAAATCGAGGAAAAGCCACGACAGAAAAGACACAAGCGGAAGTCAATCAAAAGAGATAACGGGTATAGAAACTCGTCTGGAAAAGCTGTTAGCAAAGATGCTACCAGTCATTTGGAAACATTCTTCAATGGTAACTAAACGTACAAGAATTTTCCTATGGAACGCAAACGGTGTCCAGAAGAGAAGACTGGAACTAGAACACTTCTTAGATGAAAATGAAATAAACATGGCTCTTGTCCCAGAAACACATCTCAAACCAAATAATAGCTGGACAATATCAGGCTTTAAAATAATCAGATATGACAGAATAGGCAGAGCTATATGAGGCGTGGCCATATGTAGGCGAAACTCATTATGCCCACAATAATTCGCAATTCCTCTAGGTGACACGGAAAAGGTAGGAGTCGAAATGAAATTGGCAGAAAAGACTTACAAATTCGTGGCATTCTACAGCTCACCCAACAGCGACATCACCACACCTGAACTGGAGAAATTACTCGAGCTAGGAGCAACAATTATTGGTGGCGTCTTCAACGCCAAGAATCAACGTCAAAAAAGCAAGAAGGTTGGAAGGTAGTATCCCCAATGTAAATAATCTCAGTATCATCGAACGAAAATATAAGAGACGTTCTAGACTTCTTTATAGTAAGCAAGGCAGTATACACCAAAACAACTGAAATAAAACATAGGTTAGCCTCCGATCACCTGGTAGTGGTTCTGGAGTTGAGATACAAGAGAAAACTCTTAACAAAACTTCCCAACAATCAAAAAAATTGGGTGAAATACGCGTACCATATGGCTAAGTATTCTCCGTCAATAAAGCAGAAAATAGAAGAAATAGACATCACGATAACCAAACTCAGGGAAGGGATCTAAACTCACTTTTTAGAGGAACATAAAGCTAGAGCTGAGGCGATAGCAGAGGTGTTCGGATAAAATTCAGAAACTCAATGAAGATCGACCAGGACCTTGAAGAAATATCAGAGAGGGAACGGAGACTAATAATTACAATAAACGCTACCAGTTCACCACAGACGCAGGAGGAGAAAATGAGCAAAAAACTGAAAAATCTGAAACAGAAAAAAGCTCCAGGAAGCGACCGAATCCTGAACAGAGCACTAAAATCCTTGTTCGGAAACCCAGTAAAAGAAATCGCAAACATAATCAATACGATACTGAGAAGCGGTTATTACCCCGAGATGTGGAGAACAGCGATAATAATCACCCTTCCGAATAAAGGGAAAGTGCCTAAAATTCCAGTAAGCCGGATACCAATTAGCACCTCAGGGTCGCTAGCAGAAATCGCAGAGCTTTATTAATACGGAATTGCAAAAATACACCGAGGGGAAACAACATAATTCCTCCTCGCCAAGTGTCAGGAGGAAAATAGGTATATCTACGCTACGTACTTGGATATCGGAAAAGCATATAAGGTGTGGCGGAAGGCGTTCATCCTTTAAATGAAAATTTTCCACATACTTGGAGGAGAAGAAATTTAGAGTGGGGGTGAGTCAAAGCCTGCCTCACACAAGATTTAGTTGGTTATGCCACGCTTCGCCGCAAATACATCATAATCTAAAACAGCTGTCTGTAAGTTGGCCCTTAATGATTTGAAAGATTGTACAGCACACAATTATAATTTTACCAATAAGAGCAGAGGTGACTAATATTTTCCAGTGAACTAATAAGCTACAAATAAAGTAATTGTGTCTGAAATTTTATGGTCATCCGCTTCCTCAGAATATATTTAAAGAAAATGATTCGGCAGCATTTCAAAGCTTTAAGTTAATAGGTCGCGTTATGCTACAGTTGCGAACTAACTAGGTTTTATTCAAATTCACCAAGGGCATCCATCAGTTAAAACGCAACCTGAAGTCTCTTCAAATGATCTTCAAGAGTTGTACCGATTTGAATAATTTCAATAAAAACACGATGTGCATAAGAAGTAGTTGACATTTTTTCTTAATTAGTACATTAAATATAAAAAAGTTACTTACCTAGGAGACGACCTTCTTAGACTAGTTCGCAACCATGTATGACGATTGATACCGTTATTCAGTGGACTTCTTGTAGCCGGGCCGTCTCTAGAATTAAAATAATAACATTATTCTTCATCCATTTATGGCATTTGTTTAAAAAAGATGTTACGCTTCTTAAATGAAGTCAAAAACCTTTGAGGAATGCTTTCTATTTAGTTTTAACATGAGACTGTGGTAATTTGTTGTAGTTATTTATCAATTTACTCAGTATACTGTTATTATATATTAACAATAGTAAAGAAACAAATTCTTCAGCGTTTTTTGTTTTGTAAAATGTTAAAAAAGCTACACCGCCTCGCCCTAAGGAAATAAAATAAAAATTGAAATGTAATTATGTGTTGAGTTTGAAAGTTAACTGAAGAAGCCTTCACAATTAAAACCAATAATGCTTGGAAAAAAGATGCCACATCAGGTAACATGTATAAATAGAAACTTACTTCATTACACAAGAATAGTCAAGAAAATATTAAAATTTATAAATGAAAATAGCCATAGGCAAATTTATAATTTAGAGATACTAATAAATGTCTGTTTTCAGAATGACTTTCAAGAAAGTTTATTATTTACAATACAGCATAGCAATTCTAAACGAGTTCAACTGTACAGAAATTTAATTTTTCCTCTAGTCATTGATTACTTTTAGCAATTTTCAATATAGTACCTGTTCGATCCCTAGGACAGATCAACAATTTTGAATATCATTTTTAAATTTCTAACTGTAATCGCCAAATACCCTATTTATCTGTACAAAGCTTTATTACCTATTCGCTATTTTAAATCAATGGTTGTTGAATACTAAAACTGTTCAATAACTTCAATGGGTAGTTATGTGTCATAAGTTACAACGTGGGGAAGAGGGTATATTTAGCCAGTATAATTTTTACAGTCGAGTTGTATGCATCGAGTTAGATTTGCGAACTATTTTTGAAGGATTCATCTCTTTGTTTTTAAAACAATGTTTGATAAATTAGATCATTTATTTCCATCGTCTTTTACAAGTAATGGAATTGTCATCAACAATAATAGTAAAATACAAATAAAATTCTTATGTATTTTTACAAACAAACAAAATAACAGATTTGATAATTTTTTTATTGTTATATAAATATGTTGAATGAAGTTAGAGCTAGATCTAGCAGATGTCTTTACTACAGCGTTGAAAGTATTCTTGAAACACACAGCTAAACCGTTTTTAAATGATGTTAGTGTTCTTTCTTTTTTTTAAAGAGTTTGAGGTAACATGTTATGGAACTTAAAAGGAATATAAGTCATTTCATAAGTATATGTAAAGATTACACTTTATTCAGTATATATGCAAAAAATTAGAATTTTATAAAAAGTCTTTCATAGGCAAATAAATTATTAAATTTAAAAACCTTATGCGATCTGTAACGTCATATAATCCGTTGGATCTAATTAATAGTAGATGATTGAACCTCTATCACCTCCATGCGTTTATTTATACAATAATAAATTTATAGATACAATGGAAAAAGAAAGGAAAAAGGTTATACATATTGCATTGTCTTTGAAGCTTTAGAAAACGTATTTAATACGTATCTAAAAGACAGAAATCGAGATCATTATGGCAGCAAGCTCCGCGTAAATTATTTAATAAACGTAAGTAAATGTACCAAGATTATTATCCAGAGAGAATAAAAATAACAGGTCGTGTCACTTCTTATAAATTTACTATTTGTTGCTTATCAAAGTAATTAAGAAACAACCAAGTAAAACCATAATATAAAGCTTTGATACAAATATAGCAATGCTTTTATTTACAGTGAACCGAAAAAAAATTTGGCAATAAAGCCAACACAGACGGCATCATTTGTAGACGTTATTTTTAATATTTCATCCAAACACCATCAACGCTTAGAAATTCATTGAAATGACAAATACTTTCGTTATAGCACTTAAAAGAAATTGTATTCACAGATTTGAGTTTCTAGAGGTGATAATTATTTTTAAAATATTCAACGGTAAAATAAGAGAAACCATCGCTGTACCGCATTACTTTTGTATTTATAAATAATTGTGAGATTAAAAGAAAATTAAATAAATAAAACCGTCAACTTTTCGTAGAAAAGTACTTTAAACAATGGAATATATTTCATACTTCTTAAATTTTACACCTCTTCATTTCTGCGCCCCATACAGTGACTGCTTTTATTAAAATAATGCATTACAACTATTATTCACTTTAGGCACATTACTAGAATTTGCTTTCATGTATTTTTCTTTAAGCGAACACGTGTCATATATAATCAAAACTGTATCAACATAGGCATCTCTACCTGTAGCGACGGATGCTATCACGTCACGCAGTAAAGATTGAAATGAAAATATCTATAATTCTGTAATTATTTAAAATTAATGAATGCATTTTTGGGAGGGGTATATACTATTGTAATATGTATTTGAGGACATGAACGAAATTTTTGAATTACCAAAAAATAGAAACTGTCAATAACATTAAATAAATACACAGCATGTCCAATAAGTTCTCGGACTGATCTGGTTATCTATCTGTTGCGCACAATTAGGCAATATCGATAAAAGACTGTATCATGCCGTCGCCTCTTCAAGCCGATTACGGTGTTTAGTGACGTCTGAATCGATTTCTAAAACGAAATGATATAAGCGCGACCACGTTAAGTGCTAAATCAAAAACAATTTGTTCAACATTATAATTATTTATCTGTATAATAATAATAGATTTATAAATGTTGATAACGTAAATTAAATAGATAAAATAGTTAAGGAAAAGTTAAATGAAATATTCATTTAGAAATTGTTCAAACAATCATGATAATTAAATAATTGAAACCGTTGTAAAATTTATAATTCCAAGAATAAGTTACACGATTAGCAAGCCAGACAGACACGTGCCTTATCGTAATTCCACGTATACGTTAAAACAGCATGTTCAAAGTCACGTGTACTACAAATTAAAGTGTAATGTTATTAATTAGCCAAAATAAGACAAAAATGCATTGAGTTTACAAACAAACAGATAGAAACAATAATTATCTAGAGACTAAAAATATTTTATGTTAATATAAATTTTAAAATGTACGTGAACCGCTATTAAGATATATTTATTATTATAACAAAGTAAATAACAACGATAAAAATTTCAAAATAAGATCAAAAATTAGGTTCATGCAACAACAAAGCTAGAAAAAAAATGAAAAAATCTTAATTTTTGGAATTGATTTTTGATCGCCACTTTTCCATAAAATTGTATTTGAGAATGCAAGCAAATCATATAAATAGCGGCGATCGCCAAGGAATATTCAGGGAGTGAACTTTCTACAACGTCTAATAAGCTAGTTCTTCTCTGAGCATTTATCAACAATTAACTTTGCCACCAGATAAATGAACGTTTGCTATGCTTACCGAAACCGCCGCAAAACTCTTCAAGTAAAGTTAACGCATAGTTCTTTTGCATTTTATTCAATTAAATATAACATTACTGCAGATAGAGTTTGTCCAAATTGGGCACGAGATCAATATACTATCGAGTTTATTGAATATACTGCATTACTTCTATGCTGCAAAGCGCATCAAGAACCCCTGAAGTCCGTTCAGTGGAGGTACCCAGTATCATATGCTAAAAAGATAGCAAATCCTAATGTACGAACTTTCAAACATGAGAACTATGCTGTTAAAATCACTAGTATAAAACAGACTAAACCATATCGATACCATTTTATAAACTAACTAACAGCAAGTAAAGATAGCAGCGCTCAGAGATATTTTGTCAGGTGTCATATTGAAATCTACCATTATAATTCAAAATCACAACGGCGCAAACGCGTTCGTATGGAGCCGATTTCATCGGCTCATCCGATCATAAACTTGTTTCACCGAATCAGTTGTCAAATAAATAAAAGCGGATATCACCCATTAAATTAAATCCTTAAGATTTAGATGAAGTCCAATTACTGTATATATAAATTGTTGTGCATATTTTAGTCATTTAATAAATATATTAAACCAGTTACCATTTCACTTCAAATTAATAAATGAAATGCCTACTCTGTCAATTACAGCACAAACTAATAAAGTTAAATCAGAGAAATTAAAAAGCTAAAAGGCAGCGCTCAAGAAGGCCCTACTTGTTGAGAGAGAAAGAGAGAGAGCTAACTCGAAAACTTTACTTTGCTATTTATTCGATCCCTTTGACATCGGTTAAAGCGGGTTCCGTACAGAAACGGCACAACTAAATCTAGCGTCCACAAATTTTAATTAAGACATAATTAAAATACTATTTTTAGTTACACGGGATATTTCATAATTACTGCACATGTTGGTAACACTACGTAGTGAATGACGCGTCGAAGGTGACTGTTACGTCAGTTATAATTCAAGGTTTGAGGAATAAGCACGTGTTTTTATTGCGTCAATAGCGCGTATTGTTATTGAATTACATTATTTAGAAATGGAGTCTGCACCAGTCTTGGATACTGTTGAGAATTAAAGATTGTATATTAAGATCGAAACTTTACATGGCAAAACCCTGACGGAAATTCGTAAAACTTTAAGTGAAATGTGCGGCGC
>JAHWXV010384809.1:0-16208 GCA_024586415.1 Phrixothrix hirtus | reverse complement strand
TTTACAATATAAAATGTCAAATTTTACGAATATGGCAATAACTTATTACACTAGTGACATCTAGTGGTCATTTGTAACAACATAAAAGGCAACCCTCGTAGCTGCCAACGGAGCAGAGACCAGCGTGTTTACAAAATTAAAAAATGGACATGAAATATTTAAAGGTAAGTAAATATTTGGTTTTCAAAAGAGATTTAACAGTACGTAGGTATTAACAAATGGAAGAATCAAAGTTTCAATGGCAACAGTAATTTTTCTAGTAAGATGACAGTTCGAAATTAATACTTTAAGTACTTCCAGATACTAAATTTTTGAAAGTTTATTCGAGAAACTGCTTAGTTGATATAAAACGCAATTAAGTAGCTAAGAAATATACTAAGTTTTAAAAAAATTGTTACAGCCGATTTCATGAAAATCGCGAAAAACGAATATTTGGAAAATATCTAAAAATGACAGAAATAAAGTGGAACTTCCGGTTATTCGATTTTAACCAATTCCTTGATTTGGCATAAAAAGGTAGCATGACCTCAAATATAAATTTTTATTTAGCTAAGACTTTTAGTTTGATAGTTATTTTATTTAGAGTTAATGGTGAAAGTAGTTACTCGATTTATGGAAAGGTTGCTGAGAAATAGTTTAAACTATATGAAAGAAATTTCATAAGTTTTGAAAAAATCGTTAGAGCCGATTTCAAGAAAATTGCGAAAAACGAATATTCGGAAAATATCTAAAAATGACAAAAATAAAGTTGTACTTCAGGTTATTTGATTGTAACTAAATTCTTGATTTAGCATGGGAAGGTAATTTGGACGTTGAATATAAATTTTCATTTATCTAGGACTTTTAGTTTCACAGTTATTTTATTCACAATTAATGGTAGGAGTACTTCTGGTTACTCATTTTACAGAAAATTTTGTGAGAAACCGTCTCAATTATATCAAAGGACATTACATTTCTAAGAAATACAATACATTTAAAAAAAACGTTACGAACCAATTTCGAGAAAATCGCGAAAAACCAAAAAATAACAAGAGTAAAGTGGCACTTTCGATTTTCCGGTTGTAATGAAATTTTGCTTATATATATAACTTTTCGTTTTTGAGATATTTTGTTCACAGACAGACAGATGGACGGACGGATGGACGGGCACACACACACGCTCCCATACGCACACATGCACGCACCCACGCTCCCATACGCACACATGCACGCACCCACGCACATGCACATGCACACGTACACATACACACGCACATGCACACGCACACGCACGCACACGCACACACACACACGCACACACACACACACACACACACACACACTCAGGGGACCCGAAAACATATATTTCCACTCAAATTTTGGATGAAAACAATACTTTCTCTATACTATATTTCATATAGGTAAGAGAAAGTAAAAAATAGTTTCAAATGTTATGTAAGTGCTCACAATTTTTCTGATGATGCTGTATGTCGTACGCAAGAGAAGTGTCTTATGCCAAAGCATATAATAATTAAAGACACCTTTTCTAAGTCAGACGGTCCTATTTAACTACATTATATACAAGCCAGAATTAACTAAGCACTTTGAAATATTGATTCGTTGTACAACGACCGGCTGGCATTCGACTTATAAACACAAATAAGTGTACAACAACGGGCACGTCGTATGGCAGTTAACGTGTTAATCCCTCAAGAGATTATTTCTCACTTTCACTCGAGAACTAAACTTCCTTTCTCGGGATTAAAAGAGGTACTTTGGTTCCTTGGTATAAAATGTACTGTTAATTAGAGATAGGTTAAAATTAATAATAAATTATATAAAAATATAAATGTGCACTTTAGATTTCTTTATATATGCATGCATCACCACTAATTTTCAAATATACATTTAATACATTACTGGCTAACTTTGTCAGATTTAATTGTTAAAAGTCTGCTAAACTAAATGCAAATGTGATTGTATACATATAATTGGTAACTTAATTTAGAATAGCAAGTCGAGGAACTATTGTTCTGCTTCATTTATTATATAAAAGAATTCTTATATACCTATCATTGATATATGAATATAGTCATTTCTAAATTTAATTTTGAGCTCTTGCAGGATAACAATGAAATACAAACAGTACTTTCTTTATTTCATATTTTTAATAAATTCTGTTTACCTATACATAAAACACTAAAGGTAATACCTATTATTCACGTTTAATCGATTCAATGAATTGAATCTGGTAACAATGTTCAGAAATTCATCCGTTTCAATTTAGACGATGATGCATGTGCATTAAGAGACAAAGTGCAGATTTACCAAAAATACATAGGATTAATTATAGTAACTTCATTTTCCTATTACTTTATACAAATATTAGTATTGTCATTTTAACATGTAATTTACATACCCTTTCGATTTCTTCACGTTCTTTTTCTTTTCGTGTATTTTCTTCATCTTGAATCTTCTTAATTTCATCCCATTTGATATTTAACCATTCTTGTGCTATAGAAACTAACGTAAAAATCATAACCATTCCTAAATTTTCTTTTGCCTAAATATATGATTTATATAAATATGAGCAATTATTAAATTAAGTGTAATACTTGCTTGGCTCTGTAAATGTTCTAATAATTCATTTTCATAAGATTTATCAATATTAACAATGGTATCTATCTCTACATTAGGTTCCTCTTCAGGATACTTGGCTGTGTATGTGAAAGTTAAATTACATGCTAAACCATTATCAGTATCTTTGTCATATTCTTCACTTTTTATAGGAATACTAAATTTGTAAAACGGCTCAGTGCTTATAACTAATATATTTAGAGTTAATTCGTTGGACTTATATGAAAAATTATTTACTACTTTACCTTTTACATCTCCATAATAAATAGATTCTAGAGCTTCAATTTCTCCTTTTTGTTCTTCTATGTAATCCATTATACTAAAGCGTTTGATTTATTTAATTATTAAATTATCATGGTATCTATACCTTCACGTTAATGAAAAAATCTTTAAACTTATTTAAAGGTTAACTGTCACTGAATTCTCGTTAGACCTAAATATTATTAGCACAAATGTTAAAAGAACAATTTTGTAGAATTTAAATATCCCAATGGAATTTACATTATCCTTAGAGAAGGAAATTATTACAACAATGCTAGCGATTGCAAGTATTCTCGTTAAAATATTGCATTTTAAATTATCATACCGAAAAATATATTTTATATAGGTATAACGATCAAACTAATTTTAATATAAAGTAAAACTATAATAAAATATAGATTAAAAATTAATGTGTACTAGTATGAAACACATTTTCAAATTAAAATACAACAGTTTATTGCACAAAGGCATTATTTAAGTTAATATATAGAAACATCTATAACTGGAAACATTTTTTATATAAACTTCGAATACATTGTGAAAACTTGGTAACCTCAAATACTAAATAGACAGGAAATTCTAATTTAATTTGCACTGTGATCATTGCCCTGCAGAATTGTCGTGTGGAGAAGCGTTTTTTGTCATATTGTCACCTAACTCACTATCTTCGCGTTTGCGGATTTCAGTTATGCTTTTGGATAACAAAATTCCACAGGTTCTAGTAATTGTAGTTTGTTACGCGGTAGTAGGTACTATAATAATTTATTTTTGAACTTGTGTTTCTACTTTTTGAGTCAATATTGTACTTTTATAATTTTTTATCATTAATAATGTAACAGAAATGTGTTGATTTGAGCATCAGTACTTCAGTTCGAAGGAAGAAACATATTTGTTTCCATGTCTAAGTAAAATGTTTATCGGTTTTTAATTTATACCTAGGTATTATTAAATTACATTTTTATATCTTTCATTATGCATGAGATTTAAATTTAAAGTTGATGAACTTGACATTGAAATTTGTAGTTATGTCGAATATTTTACACGCCTAACCTTTTTTAGCTTTTGTGATCGTTGTAAAAGTAAGTTGAAGAGCATATATTAGCAACTTGAGTTAGATTAGAGGAAGTTATCCGAAGCAAGTCCCACTCGCTCCAACTCCCAATTTGAAATACACTGGCGAGTAAAAAATCGAACCACTATATTTTTTAAATTCTCACTTCCAAAGGTTGAAAACTATTTGCAATTTATTCACAGCAATGCAGTAGGCTTATTAATATTGAAAACAACTGAAAATCAACACAATTGTCATTTAGGTGAAGTATTACTCAGTTACTGCGCAATTAATCTGCTTATTTCAATTTGTTGTAGTGAGTTTGTGATCAACTGAATTATTTTTGTATGGATTTGTGCACCTTTTTTCAATTCCCGGAAGTAGAACAAGGTAAAGGGGTTAAAATAGATTATTTGAGTACTCTAAAAATGGATCTAACTGAAGCCCAAGCAGCTCAAATTGCTGTTTTAATTGAAGAAGGATATGGTCAACGGTATGTTGCGATTCGTTTTAGAATAAGTCGATCCAAAGTTCAACGTGCTTTTGAACGTTATCGGGAGACTTGTTCCTTTAAACCAAGGCTAGGATCAGGAATAAGAACCACTTCCGAAAGGGACCATCGTTTTATTGTATCTACTGCTGTACGAAGCAGGCATATTACTGCGGTAAAAATCCGTAGCCGTCTAGATGAAGTTCGTGGGACCAGAATAAGTGAATGAACAGTAAGAAGAAGATTGCGAGAAGCAACCTTAAAAGCTGGCTCAGCAAATGGGGTTAAACTTCTCAGATAGCACCAAGCTGGTCGTCTTAATTTTGCTCAAAATTACAAAAACTGCACATTATGTCAGTGAAACAACGTGTTATTTACGAATGAGTCTAGAATTTGTTTGTTTGATACTGATGGCCAGGATCGGGTGTGGAGGAAACCCGGAGAGCGTTACGCTGAATGCAATAAGGAGGTTCCAAAATGGTCTGGGCTGGTATTTCTTTTCAAGCTCGTACATAATTAGCTTTTATCGACAAAAGCAGAACGATATATAGAGAACATTCTTGAAGAACATGTCGTGCCCTATGGCTCATTTGTAGGCGATGCTTTTATTTTAATGCTCGTCCGCACATGACAAGGATAGCTATAGAATACCTTTGAAACGGGAGGATAACAACTATGGAGTGGCCTCCTCTTAGTCTAGACCTAAATCCCTTTAAATACATTTGAGATGACCTTAAAAGGCAAATTAGAAACCGAAATCCTTCTCCCACCACTATCAGACCCCAAGATAGCACTAACAGAGGTATGGGAAGCTATGCCCAAGAAGTTATCCAAAAAGTTATAAGGGGTATAAATAATGGAACGCCGGCGGCTATAAGGGCAAGGGGAGGGACACGTCTTATTAAAAACCCCACGTTAACTTAAAATTTGTTTATTTTTTTGTTTATTGTATCGAATTTACTGAGTCTGCTACTTCCGTTCAGAATTTTACTTTTTAGGTTGGTGTGAATATAGCCATAAAATATTTTCAGCGTTTCTCTTATTTAAAGCTTAAAAAGCCATTATAATGCAGTTTAATTTAGTTAAAAAGAGTTATAACTTGTGGGGCATCAAATGAAAGGGAATTGTTAAAGTGGTTTGATTTTTTTTGCTCGCCAGTGTATATTGTAGTGAACTAAATTTAAAATGTAGGTATTCATTTTAGAGTTGTGGAAAATATATTTACAGGGCGAAATTAATCGTAAGGTTTGGTTAACAACAGATAGTGTATGTATGTATCTATATATACAAGGTTACCATTTTCTATCTCTGTGTAAGGATAACTTTCTTATTAGAAGAGAGGTCGGTTAAATTAGTAGTCAGACAGAAATTGATAACAAATCTAATGTCATTATCAAAATTAATGTAGACTGTCAACTATTTTAGAAAATTCTGAAAAGATTAAGGATGGTTATTTTCTTCAAAATTGATTAATTCAACAGTCGTGTAAGTTATATTAAAACTAACAACTGGGCGTTGTGTATCTTTCTATATATAATTAAATAAAGGCAGCATGTATTTTCTGAAGGTAATAGTATTTGAGATATGATATAAACTTGTATTTCTTGGAATACAAATCATAGTTCTGATATAATAATATAAGGTTATAACGTTACGTTACGATGTAACATTATATTGTTTAGTTCTTCATTATTTTACTTTACAATACTGGTTATTAATATAACGATTTTCAAATTCAAGAAAATATATCTTTTGATTATACGATGCTGTAAATATGAATAATTAAGTAAATAATTTGATACATAATATGTATTATTGTATACAATTTATATGCATCGTTTAATATTCTTACAATTATTGATTATGGATTACCTTTTAGCAGGTATAATGGATCGAGGTGAAATTTTTTTAGAGGCCGGGTCTGTTGAAAGTGCGATCCTGTATGCAGCCGCGGTTCTTGAGAGGGCAGTGGACGAAAGAGACAGCCTTCTGTGGACTAGGGAACCGAATATATGTTTTCCAAATTTCTTGTTAAAAATAATGGATAGTCAATCTGATTAAGTTTAACTAAATTTATTAATGTGTCATTTTTATAGTCTGGATTTACATCCTAGTTATTTCTAAAGTTTTATTTCGGTTGCGATGGGCAAAATTTAATTACCTTACCTTTTTCTAGGATTGGGTCGTAGATCGTATCAAAAGGGGTAGAAGGAGGCCAGTGCTAAGCTTGTATTGGAAACCACACTACTACGTCATCATTGATTCATTAAAGTATCTTATTTAATAAAATTAATCTTAAATGAATTCTTATCCTGAAGTCTGGTGAACGACTTATTTATAATTTACCATTATTTGTGAACCAAGTTGCCATCTGTTATGCAGTTGTTTTTCTTTTTATGGTTGTTGTTACGTTGACTTAAAAGGTCTGGCATGTAAGATGTCCTATTTTGGCTTCACAGCTTGAAGATTGTGGAGATTAAATTTCTCCTATCTAATATAATTTGCAAAAAATAAATCAACATCGGCAGCTTCGGTTAATAATTACAATAGTTACATATATATTTAATTCTTTTCGTAGTTACTTCAATTCCATGCAACCATCGGCCGCTATTATTTAGACGTAACATTATTTTTTTCTAAATTGAGATTTAAAAATTGGATATTTCCTTTATTAATTAACGATTTGGCTTTAAACTCATTTAATAATTAATTATTCAGCTTGTATTACCGCGTATATTATTAAACCATAAGAGAAGAGCTATGAATTATAAGAGACTTAAATTTCTTTTCATACGTTATTTGTATTTAGTAGATACTTAAAACGGAATTAATTTGCTTTTCAAAAGGAAAATGAAATTCTTAGGAATATTTTTGTAGACTTTAGGTTTATTATTTTTCTAAATTGAATTTGAATTAATAACAGTAGTTTTCTAAAAGACAACGCAGGTATTATTACCTATTCTTTTGATAAAAGTAACGGTACTGTTAGGTATTAATTTTATGTCGGATATTTAGAAAACATTTAGTGAATCACCTCATGGTCCTAAAACCTAAACAAATATTCATAGTAATCCTAGCTATGCCTTTCAAAAGGAAACTAATTCTTATTTAAGATGTTTTGTCAGGTCCTCATGGAACGCTCCTTTTTTTTCATATTGAAAATTGCCGTTATAATTGTTTTAAATAACTTAAGAGAAAGTTAGAATCAGTCCGAGGATTATTTTAGATTTTCTAATATATTTTATTATATTTATGAAACAAGCTACGCCACTGATAGGAAGCGATTCTAAAATTTAGGATTCTCATTTTATATTAGGCACAAATATTTAGATAAAACTTATACAAAACAAACGTCCTTGCAGATTTCAATTCTTATTGGACATATTAAGGCGAAAAACTGCTATTCTACTCGCATATCGCATGATGTATGTACATTCTTGATGTCGAGGAAGTGTAAATCACATCGAGTTTTTACCCGCAAGATTGTCTTTCTGTTAAATTTTTACTTCTGCCTCCTTATTTAAAGGGTAAGTACTTTAAGTTCGTTTTGAAGCTACTCTAGTAGCCCATTTTGTTTATTTTTAATTAACAAAACAGCCCGGGGGCGTGCTAGATACCTGAACTATTTGGATATGCTACCGACGTTTTGATAATATCTAGAGACGCTGTCAAGTTCCGCAAGATCAAGTTTGCGAATTTTAATCTAATGACCCTTTGCGAGATTCGTCAGAAGTACTTCAACTGGTTTCGTCAATCCAGGTACCAAAAATGTATGTAAACTTAATTTAACTAATCTTTTTCAATTATATTAGTGATTAAATCCAATACTATTTTTATAAATTATTGTCTAACGAATTTCAACAACTAAATATGTTCACCTTAATTTTATTGCTTTGAAGTTGTCAATTATTATATATTAACAAAATTAGAAATAATAAACTCAATAAAACATTCCGGAACAATTTAGAAGGTTCTATGTAACTAATATAGATGATGTAATCACAGATGACTCATTACTAAATAAATAAATTCAAGGTTACAGAAATGAGTCATGGCATTGAAATTTATTGCATCAGAATTATCCCCAATTTTATTTCTGACTAATGTAGAATTTTCCAGACTTCTTCTTTCTATATAAATAGCAAATTAAATTCCTTTAGTTTTGGTCTTACTTAGAATTTTGTATTGTTAAAAACTGTTATAAATGAATAAAAATATAAACGTTTGTTGTTAGAGTACTTAAGTGAATATGTATAAATAAATAGCTGCAATTTAGCGAAAGTAAATAGAAACTCTTAAACAGTTAACTAGTTTTGTTATATTGGTATCAGGTGTTAGATTAAAAGTATATACTCATGGACTATTAGTAATTAAAGGTTAGTGTAAATTGTTTTCTATATGCCAATAACAAGAAGCGCGAAAAATATGAAATGGCTGATGGAAACGTCGCTAAAGATGCAGGACAAAATCGATTCCAATCAAGAAGAAATGAATTCCAATCAAACTAAATTACAAGATAAAAAGGGATTCCAATCAAAATAAATTGCAAGAAGAAATTACAAGTAAATTAAAAGAGGAAATACTATCCATTAATACCAACCAAAGTAAATTATAAGAAGAAATTGGAAATAAATTAAAATAGGAAACTAAAACAAGTCAGATTAAATAAATAAATTATTGGCTCCCCTATGGGTTCATAGTTTTCGCCAATAGTTTTCGACATCATCATGAACAAAGGCATTAAATTTGTGATATCAATCAAATTTCAATGCATATTTCTTCCGTCAATATGTGGATCACCTTTTATGCGAAATGCTTCCCCAATCCATTCCAGATCCTAAAATTGTTCAATTATTCCATCATATATTACAGTTCACTTACGAACAAGAAAAATAATCAAATACATTTTTAGATACAATGTGATTAAATCTTACCTAAAATTAAGATGCTATTAAAAGTACACAAGTTCAAACAGGTTCTTAAATTACAATTCATAGTCTTTTGAAATACATCGAATGTCTCAAAAATGGAATACCCAAAATATCATATGCCAATTACGGCAATGATAATCTGAAAATTTTAAAACACATATTATTACAAAATTATTTACTAAACAAAGTACTTTTTTTCTACAGTATCAAATTGTCTTAACCTACAAGACAATTTTAAAAATAAGAAAGAAATTATATGCAGAACTCTACGTTATGTATCTGAATTGTCTATTAATATTAAAAAGCTCTTTCGACAATATGATATCAGTATTGCAAATAATGTTAAGGCAAATTTAGTTTGGATGGATATCGGTTCTTTGCGGATATGTATGTCACCTAAGATATCATGTGCAATATTACTGACTATCTAGTTGGACATGTTTATGAATTGCTCATTAAATTTATTTGCGGATATATTATGAGGAACATTATCTTCTGTATTACGATGGCGCTTAATAATACTCCACTCCGATGGCTTTGGACAATGTTTTGATTGCATTACTGTTATGGAGAATTTTGGCTTTATTGATAGCTTCTTTGTAATCTTTGTAAATGTTTCGTTTTAATTTAAATTATCAGTTTTGGGCATGTGATACAATTCAGAGATCAACTGATATGTCTCTTATTTTTCTTAATTCTTCATTAAATCATTTTGTTTGTGGAGTGTTTGCGAGATGTCGTAATATTTTCAGGGAAAGCTAATAGAAAAGCATCATAAATGTTTTCAATATATAAATTAAACTTACTATGTATTACAATGTATGTTAGTATTATCTAAGTAGTCTCAATTATACTTATTTGGGATATTAAATAGAGAATTGGAGCCTTTCATTGTGATAGGACGATATCTAGTTATAATTACAGATGCTTTAATGAATTTACTGCAGTTTACAAAAATTGATAAACCTAGGTGATCCGATAGAGCAGTATTAATTATATATAAAACCGTTAGATAGATCCTGCGAAGTAATCCAGGGCCCCCTGATACAAATAATCTCAAAATTTTTTGTCACATAGGAATGCTTCAAGGACGTTTAATTTATTTTATAAGCCTTCAATATTTATGAAAAGTATTTTTAGGGTCATGTTGATGTTGTTGGTTTCTGTAGATTCTAGAAAAAAACGATTTGTGCTAGTTCCAGTTGGCTAGTTTTCTGGCAATATGAAACTGGGTTAATATCTTAGAACTTAGAGAATCTGTTTCGATACTACAACAAAACTCTAAATCCATAGCTTTAGTTCCAAAACTTCACAACTCCATGTTATTAGTTACCATGGTTTGAAAATAGTGCTAAAACAGCAGTTGTTAGACTTACTGTGTGTATAATAACATACAGTGTCATGATTATATTTCAGTTCAGTTTTAAAAATGGATGGATAAGAACAAAAGTGCAACAGGTGTGTCAAATTAAGAAGGGCCCTACAAGTTGTACTAGAAAAAAACGTAAACGCACAGACACCTAGGTTAAAAACGTGCAAAAGAGGGAAAGGTAAGTTATCAATAATAATGATAAATTAGTTTTGTAAATTATCTTGTTTTTGTTTTAGGTACTTTTGCTTGGGTTACTGCAGTTACCTAAATGTAGACACAAAGAAGACGGTGTTCAGAAACTGATGAAGTTCCGGGAGATAATTTTATTTTACATTACGCAAAAGGGACTATTCCCAGGGTTTCCCGGGTTCAAAATCAATGTCGCAAGCAGTTGTTGGAGGGTGAAACTTCAAAGGAAAATCGTGGTGGGGATACGAAATCCAAGAATTTAGAAGCAAAGCTTAAATCAGTTGAAACTTTTATAGAATCGTTACATTCGTTTGAATTCCATTATTGCCGTGGTAGGCAGTACCTGAACAGTGACTTATATATTAATGTTCTCCAAAACATGTATTATGCTCAACTAGACACAAGCCAAGTACGAGTATTTCCACAAAGTATTCGTGTAAAACTATAACATTAGCTTTGGTACTCATGCTACCGATAAATGTTCCAAATGCATAGAAATTAGGGATATCTTAAAAGCGAGAGCAGGTATAAACCATATTCGAACAGAATTAGCTATTCACAGGAAACGTGCTGGTGCTGGTGCTTTGTATCAGTTGATCAGAATAAATGTTAGCCTCAAAGTTAGGATCGATTGTCAAAAAAATCTTATTTTCCCCAAAATTCTCGATAAGGAAGCATATTTTAAAGGCAGACCTATGTATATAACTGTACATTGTGCAAGGGATCTTCCCAGGATCCACAAACACCTGAAAATTTATTTATTTATGCATGTACCGTACTAAAAGGGACACATTGTTCAACTGTAATTGCGTTATGTGCCTGCCATCGCTTTAATAATACCCAGTTTAAACTTTCCGTAAAATTCGTTCGCTTATTTCCAGATGGGTGTAGTGGACAAACCAAATATTGTACCATGATTGAAATGCTACTGAAATGGCTCCCTTGTAGTGCTCCTTCCCATACTAAACGATTAACCTGGTTTTTCTTGTACCCAGACACTCATTCATAACCCCTGAACGAATTTTCGGGAACATCAAAAGAAAGTTACTTAGAAAAGAGGAAATATTGTACTCAAATGAATGTTTTGAGTTTTTTTCGAAATTTGGAATTAATTTCAGACCTGGAGAAGTTTTGAATTCTGCAACTGGAAGTTTAGTTGCGAAGTCTAGGAAAAGAAGCCTAAATGTTGGCACTTTAAATTTGCTACCAAAAAAAGATTTATTCTCAGTCGCACTGTTTCTTGAAAATCAGGTTTAGTAACTGGAGAAATATTATACTTTACCGACATCGGATTAGCAAGGCCTATTGCAAAACGAGGAAAATGTTTACTGCAGATAGGTCCAGTGAATAAACCGGGTGTGCTTCGCGTGCGCAACGGGTGGCAATTTTACCGTCAAATTTGAATAAAATAAAAGCTAAATCAAAACTTACATTTCAGGTCATCACTACCTTAGTATACAAAATCAAGAATTTTGTTAAAATTTAATCATCAGAAGTACCACTTTACTGTGACAGTTTTAGATATTTTCAGAATGTTTAGATTTTCGCGATTTTCTTGAAACCGGTTCTAACTCAGTATATTTGTTAGCTACCTAATATCGTTTTACATGAAACAAAGTTTTCTCTAATAATTTTTGTGAAAATCGATTAACCGGATGTACTTAAGGTATTATTGTGAAATTTTATATTTAGATTTTCTAACTGTCTGAAACATGGTACAAGAATTTACTTAAAAATCTAACGATTGGAAATACTATTCTATTCTTGCGATTTTTTCTGAAACGGTCCTAACAATTTGTTTAAAGATTACCATAGTTCGTATGTCTTGGATACGTTTATACGTCAACGATTTGGTATCTCGGAAAAAATTTGTTGGAATGAGTTATCGGAAAAAATCTCTGGATTCAAGGAGCGCTTTGCGTGTCCATGAATTTGAATGGGCAACAGTTGCAATGATCGTTCCGGAAATAAACGTAAATAATATTTTAATCTTTGTGGACATTCTTTGCACATCTATATGCCCTATCCAAGAAATAAATTAAATATTAATTGTTTTTTGTAGTAAGTAAAATAGCCGTATTTGCTTCTGTATAAATTTGTGAAAAAGTTTGTAACTTGGTTAATGTTAATATAAATACTTATAAAAATGTAACATTATTGGTTATAATGAATACCTTTTTTAATTGTACTAAAAAATTGTTAATAGTCGATTATCGCATTTTGGGTTGCCTAATGGTTGTGTTTAAAATACAATTACTGAAATATTAAATGATATGAAAAAAAGAGTGCAGAATAATAATAAATAAAAGTCAAAATTCAAAATAATTTTTTTGCAAATTTATAAAATTTATTACCAAGATAAATATTGTAAACCTTAATACAAACGTAAAGTACAGTCAATTTCATATTAATCTGGAACAACTACACTTCCTGTTATAATTTTTTGCTTTTTTAATAAAGAGTAAAGCAATACGAATGCTTAATGATATAATCCAATTTAATTACTGTTAATGTAAATACTTTGGCTGTGATCCCATTGACATTTCAGTGGGAATTCTAGGTAAGTGAGGTGTTTTATCCCTTGCAGTTTTACATTCAATCACTGGTCTTATCAGCAGCTGTAACCCATCAGCAAAGTCAGCTAGGATTACGGTATCGTCGGCATACCATATGTTACTAACTCCCTTTCCATTAATACGCAAGCCGTCTGACACTTGCTAAAGCGCCTCCATGAAGATTTCTTCGTAAAAATGTTAAATAGTAGCAGAGAAAAAATATATCCATCTCTTACTCACTTCCGAATTTCCACATTGTCTGTTATTACCCCATTTATACTTATCGCAGCCCTTTGACCTTAATACAAGTTTTGAATAATTCCACTGTCAGCTTGATCGATTTCCGATATTTAAAATATCAATCAGTTTGTCGTGCTTCATAGTGTCGAAGACTTTGTGAAAATTTGAGAAACAGAGATACTCGTTTACGTTAACGTCTTTGCATCTGTCTATCAGTACTTGAAGAGCAAAAAGGGTCTCTCTAGTACTCATTCCGTTCTATAAGTCAAACTACGTATTATCGGTTTGCTCCTCTAGTTTCTTAAATAATTTCTCATGTATGACATTGAGAAAACGTTTCAGGACATGGCTAATAAGATTGATCGTTTTATAATCTTCATATCTTGTTGGATTACGCTTTTTTGGAATAGGAACGAATGTAAACTTCAACCAGTCATCGGGGATAATGCCTGCTCATATATGTTCTTAAACAGGTCTGTTAATTTGTTAACACCTTTTTCTTCAAATATTTTTAATGTTTTATCTGGTATGTCATCTCGTACACATGATTTTCTAACTCTTATTCTCGCTATAGCTTCTTCGATTTTTTCCTTCAATACGGGAGGTTCTAGGTTCGGTTTCGTTGTTTTATGTAGATGAAGTCTGTCGCCGTCAAATAATTTGGCTACATACAACTTCCAGATCTCCAACAGCGTTGTCATCTGTTATATTATTAATATTTTATTTTAATCCGATTCCCACAGATCCTTTTAGCTTTTTGTATACAACAAAAGTGTTGTACCTTTTATTCTCTTTGTGAATCACTGCTTTTTTACCCTTCTTATTTCTTTGCTTATTTGCCTATATATATATATACGTATCAAATTTTACTCCGTCTAGATTTTTCAATTGCCTTCTTTCCTCCATCATGTTCAGTATATCTGTTGTCACCCATTCCTTCTTTTTAAGATTATTTCTATCCAGTTTTAAGTAAGTTTTTGATACATCCGCCGCTATGTGTTTTATGTCTATCTGTACTGAGCATTCTCCCTTCAACGTCTTTAAAGTTACAATCCAGTTATTGTGACATCGCTTCTACAATACCAGAGTCTTGAATTTCGTTAATGTCTAAAAAATAATTCTTTTAATGCAACGTATAGTTTTCAGATGAAAATTTAATACTGCCATAAGAATAGGGTGATCCGATGGCACATCCGCGCCTGGATTGATATAACTAAATTTCTAAATCTTTTCTTTATCGTTATGTAATTTATTTGATTGCGTACAACTTAGTTTGAGCCAAAAACCGGGGAACTCCATGTGTAAAGCCGCCTCTTTGGTAGTTTAAAGAAGGTACTGTTAATCGTGAGCCCACTCTCCTAACAGAACTGCACCAATCTGCCTCCTATATCGTTCTTTACTTCAAGTTCATAAGTTTAGCGTTAAAGTCTCCGATAACCATCGTGACCTCCTCTCCCTGTGTTTGAATTAGCAGATCTCCAGTAGAAGATCTTCATGTTCACAGTTAGATGCATACACCTGTATAGTGTTTAGATTGGAAGGTTTAAAATTAATCCTGAACTTGAATAGTATCTTATATCCATCTGTCTCATTTGCCAGAGTTTGGATATCTCATTTCACTAATTCCGAGGACGGCAATGTTTAGTTGCTTCATTTCCTGTATAACTTTATATACCTTCCTATATTGATACAGGCCGCGTATATTCCATGTACCAACTTTCATCTTTATAGCTAGCGGGAGATTCTTCGTAGCTCTCCCACATTTAAGGGGTCCCGGAACCAGGGGCCATTGATTGAATTACAGCCATAATGATGATGATTGTACTAGGGATATCCTTACAGATCTTTAATGCGGTGGTTTTCCGTTGCCTTTTGCATCCTCATGATGTTGATCGTTCTTGATTCGTTCGTCTTTACAGACGATTTCTCGTCTCTAGGGTAAGTATTCATTAGTTCTATTACAACTGTGTAGTGAATTAGCAGGATAATGACAAACGAAAAGCATCTAACAAAAAGTGAACGTGAATTGTTATTAAATGTGTATGAGTATTTAAAGAAAAAGCGAGATAACGGTGATTCACTAAAACTAATACATGCAGTTCAGCACAGAATAGCGGAAGCATTAAAAGTATCCTCTGAAACAATATCTAGAGCAAGTTCTTTAAAAAAACATGTAAATAGTACATTGTTTATTATTATCTTTATTAATGTTTGTTATTATGTTTTAATAATTGTTTAGACATTTTAAAAAAATAATTACCAAAGCCTATTTTTGCCAGTTTTCTCTTTAGGATTCTGACCTTGAATAATTATATAATCAAAAAAATAAAACTCAAGAGGTATTTAGAATTTCATTAGATTTTCAGTAGCTACCTTAAAAAGGTATAAGGTATACTATTAGTAGGGGAGATGGGGGGTTCTGGAACAGCAACTGGGTCGAGGTCGAATTCCAAGGTCATAGGTCAAGGACTTTTTTAATCTGGGTCATAGGTCAAGGACTTTT
>JAHWXV010384807.1:0-20487 GCA_024586415.1 Phrixothrix hirtus | reverse complement strand
TAATAATTTATCCGACTTCATTATTGACAAAAACAAATTGGAGTACATTATATGTAAGTATTGGTATGACCAGCAGTGGAAAGTAGTTTTTTTCGGACAACCAATGTTGCTCTCACTGTATCTTAAAAACTAAATAGCGTAGAAAAATAAAATTTTGTATCTAAGTTTTTTTGTTTCTTGGCATGGGACGGCAGGAAATTAGTTAAAATTGAATGACTTATTTTTGCGATTTTCCCAAAAACGGCTCTAGCTATTATTTTAAAACTTACTAATGTTATAATGTTTTTGATGCGCTTTTACATGAACTTCTTGATTTTTCTGAAGAAATGGGTTGAAGCATATTATTCGAGAAAATCTCTGGAGTTTAGTAGTGTTTTGTGTGTCTAGTAGTTTGGATGGGTGACCGTTGCAAATAAACACAACAGAATATTGCGATACAATATAGGTAAGTGCCTTATAACGAGTCAAGAAAAAGTTATAAAAACGAAGGGACAGGTTTTGATAATTTTCAAGGCCTGTTATGCAAAAGCACAATTCGATCATGTGTCGTCCACAATTTTTTGCGCTAACGGCACTATCAACTAATTACGACGATTTGATATCAAAACTTTATTCCATTTCATAACAGTATTAGTACCTTTATAAACCATAGTGGGCTTATTGTTACCTTACTATCACAATCACAACAGTTCGGCAAATATATTAGAATGTGGCAAGCAACATAGCCGGTAAATGTACAAAAAGAAGTCAGTAGCCCAAAAATAATATTTTGATCATTATGGACATTATTTGCAATTCTATAATACATACAAATTTATTTCGATTTTATTTCATTCCTTAATTTCTTCATTTTGACTTGATTTAACTGATAGCATTTCCTTTTCTAATTTAGTTAATTTGTATTAATGGATAACACTTCACCTTGTAACTTAAGGTACTTTTAATGAAATGTTATTTGTTCCGCATTTTCTGCGGCATTTCTGGTTAAGATTTTACATTTTTATTCTTAACTCTTGTAGCGGCCCTACATAAAACGCTTATTTATCCCATTTTATTATTTATTTTCTTAAGAGTTAACTATTCAAATCCCACTTCCGTTTATTGGATTATTTATTTCAACTTTATAATTTATTTACAATTACAAATAATTTCCAAACGTTTTATATGTATAGAACGCAATTTATCTTTATTTTCACACCAATACCAATTTTAAAACTACCTAAACTAAGAAGCTCATCTATTTGTATCTAAACTATAAATTTCGGAATATTTTTTAAAAATTTAGATGTTATGGCACATTTAAGTTGCGTAATTTGATCTAAGGGCAAACTTCATCATGGGATATTCCCACTATGTGTCTCATTACAAATGAGATCGCTAACTTTGCTAGACTACATGTTTTACCGATTCTATCGTGATATTTTCATATCAAAGGAAATGCAACATTTATAATCTTTATTCTTTCATTTTACCAGCTATATTTGTACACTTGTTAGAATATAAATAAACGATACACTGACCATTGATCCTCCAACGATCGATCCGCCAACAATTCGTCTGTATCAATTGATTCCCAGGACATTTAATACATCTAAAAATTGATCCCTTACACATTAATTGCCACGCTAATCGATATAGTATATATAAACTAACATATTGACCTTATTTCGTTGTTTATAATCTCCGGTTTTATACTATCGTAGCGTTAGGTTAGGTTAGGCTAGATTTATAATTACTACAAAGAAATTACTTGTTATTGTAGATGCGGAATATAATTTGATTAATTCCCCGGTGTGTTCATTAACGCTGGGGTTAATGTGTAAAGCATCAGCTTGTAGAATTATCAACCATCCAGGGGATCAATTGACTGGGACAAACCGTTAGGGCACAACGGTCGGTAATTAAACACATGAAGACAATTACAATTCGAACATCTATTAACTCGATGCAGCATATATGGCAACGAATTCTATGATGTCACAGCCCCGGTATGATTTTCAAGTTTAATAATTTATTTACCCATTTAGAAAATTTTAATTTTTTACATTTATAGTAAATAAAATGTTAACTTTCCAAATATCACTTCAAAAATGCTAAACGATTTCATTATTTTTAAAATTGAATTATTGTAATTACACTTTATTACAAAGTAATGGGAAAAATGTGTTCTAAATTGATAATTTGTTAAATACACTGTCTTAGATTATTTAGGGAAAAACGTTCGATACATTACCCATAATTATGGAATTTTTATAAGATAGACGAAACATGAATGTTCCCGCCTTATCGTCTTTATTTTAATTTTGTTCATTTTGGGCGCTCGCGTGTATGACGTCCTTTAGGGCACATCATAATTTAAATCGAAGACGTTCGATTAATCTCGCTTTAGCGCTTGCCGCGAAGAATAGAGTCTGTCGTCGCGTTTGACTTAAGGCAACACGAAATTTCAAGTGTTTAAACAATTATTACACCTTGCCGATTTCCAAATATCCTGTCGATATTATCCATCCTTTCTTCTCCCTTTTTAGAAGAAACAATTGTTGAAGACACCCCAAAGACGTTGTTCGCCTTCAAATTGGTAAGTGTAAATTTATATTTGATTTTTGATTATTCACTTTGTGTGCAACTATCACTGTAAATAAATCAAATTGAATCAGTGCAGAAACCTACAGCCATTTCCGTTTTATTAACTTATTATTTCGTTTGCGAGTTATTAAAATAATAACCGCTAGTCCTTCATAAAAACCTAATTAATATCTTTAGTCGCTAGCGCAAATTTCAATTTTTAACGCGTTTATCCTACAGTGAATTAATTTGATGATTTCCCCTTTGTCTACAATTGTTCTCTTTACAATATTCTGCAGCCCTTTGAAGAAAAACGTAGCCATTTGATTTCTTCATTATTGGTATCTCTTGCTGAAAGTGTAACTTGAACGAAGAGGCATACAGGTCAACATTTTGTTTCTCCATACCAATTAATTTAAAAAATATTTTGTACCGTACATATCCGTATATTCGATAGATACTACATTCTATATTTTTCTTTTCTCGATCTTCGAATGATAGGTATCCTATTTCAAGTGCCTTATATATTTTAGAGCAGCGTTTCTTAATATGTTTAATACGCGGAACTCCTGGTTTGCTTCAACTGTATATTTTAAATACAACATGCAAAACACGTAAATTTCGCGGAATCTCTGTGTGATCTTAGCCGGAACCTCAGGGTTTCGCGGAACAATTTAAGAGACACTGTTGTTCTAGAGATTGGTGTATAAAATCAACAATTACGTTTTTGGGAAATAAGTAATTATTTTTTATCCAGCACGTGACTTTCATGGACTTTGAGTTCAAGTACTCAAAATGCTTAGAGAATAGTATTACAATAGTTTTATTTCCTTGTCATAAAGCGAAAAAGATACAGCTTGTTTAAAAACCAATCAATAGAGTTATCAATATTGTAACGTTCTGAGGTTTACTGGGTTGACAACTGTAACGGTTTTAATGTTTGCAAAGTTTACAGAGCCCCACGTTGGTTCGACAACTGTAGTGTTTTAGGGTTTTCTAACGGTCCACGTTGGTGCGCCAAATTTTAATGTTTATACATAAAAAAGTACTTTACCGTTTTGTTTTGGGTTCTTTGCTCCGGCATACCATGAGATAACTCCGTTTCTACATGGTACAACCATCAACCTTCCAGAATCTGTATAGTTCATTGTATTCAATTCAACGATCAATACCTGAATATTGCAAGTTAAATATTTTATACACTTTGACTCGAAATAATGACCTATTGAGCAAAAGAGTTCAGTTTATTACAAATCAAGATATTTTTATTATAAATCAAGTTAATTCTCAATTTTATTACTACTACTTCAAATAACTAATGGCCCTTTGCACTTTACACTGATAAGAGAATCAGCTTTCAAACATATAATCAAAATTCGTATGGCAACTTATTTTAAACAAAGACAAATAGGTGTATCAACTAATGCAAAAACAAAAGACATAGTTGCAGATATAATCACCAACAAAATAATTTCCGAAAAAATTTGGCTCTCTGTATATAAAATATTACGACTTAAAGTAGGGTATTTTCAGAGATTTAAAACATGTCAAAAATTAATCAAAATTGAAATAATGTTCCATAAAATAGCTTTTTATTTTAACTCATGCTTCTTGGTTGAATTCACGACACGCCACTGGATCGGCCTTAGGTTTTACCGTTACGCACGCGCACCTGCCTCAGCGCTTTCCAGTTTGGGTACTTCCAGAATTTTACTTTGACTGGTAGATTTTTGTCAATTTCATTATACTTTTAAACAATTCTACAATGACAGTTTAATAACGTATTTTACCTGTACAGATAATTCCTTTGTTTTCCGTTAATGTCTTGTTATCCACGCTTTCTGGATTTCGTCTAATTGTTGGACGGTTGGCACCCAAATTACCAGTTGAATATTAAATCATTCAATTTCTCCTTGGTTTTGCCACCAAAGAATTCGTTGTTGAATTTTATAAAATGGCGTCGGAACAAGATTTCTAACCGATTTCCTAACTTTATAGAATTTACTCTTCACTAGTGGCGAAGTATAAGTTCACTATTTACGCGCACTAAGTATATTGATTTCAATAATAAAGGCACACATACCTTTTTTAGCAATTTTATTTCAACTATCAAAATGGCGTAATACACTCGCCAAGTGCACTTCCCGCCAGTCGCTACGGGTCACCCTCTTCTAATTGCCATTCTACTGGAAGCACTACTCCCACTAATACTTATTTCTAGTAAATTTTATATATTTCGGTACCAACCCAAGCACCAACTTAAGATCTAGCTACATTCTTTTTAACAATTTGTTTATTAATTTAACTGATTCCTTTTGCATAAAAAATAATTCTAAATTAAATAAAATCATGAACTAGTAATTTACCGCTTACATTAAGTTATAAATTAATATAATACAAACTCAAACCTTGACCCATTACAATATCTGTCTATACGTGAATTAATCAAATTCTTATTATAATTTTAACTAAAATGATATTTAAAATACACATTTTTAACTCCCAGAAATGTAGGTACAGTATCGAGCAAAACAAATGTTTGCTTCTTAGGCTGAAAAAGATCAAACATCAAATTCAAATAAATCAGAAATATACAGGGAGTTCATTTTAAGTACCGTATTTTGATTGCGGACTTGCCATTAGCTTTATAAAAATTCTGATATGGAGATTGTAAATAAGTCTAAAGGAGGCAAGCTCTAAAAATAGTATAGCATACACAGGATGTCCCAAATCTCCGTGACCTAAGGAAACGTGTTCTTTTCAAGTGCAATAATCCATACCTTTGTAGTGTAATTAATAACCCTAAATAACCTGTATTCAACGTTAAAGTATTTCTAAATATAATATTCTAATATTCCAACAAAGCTTCAGTTCCTTCTTTTAAAAATGTAAATAGTGCTTAAGATAGGACCCACCTTAAGTTTACGTGTTTTCACAGGGTGTTCTAAGATCTTTTAAAAAAATCAACATGTTCAGTTCCAATTTTCGTGATTTTGTCAAATGGAACACCATATATTTTATTTTATAAGAATAAGTTCATATGTATTAACAATACTTTTACTTAGAAGAACTCTAAAAATTCATCCTTTGCTAGGGGACAAGGCCACTTTACAAGGGTTATTATCAAATAGATTTATAATTTAAAGACGATTTCAATGAAGACTAATTAATAAAGGGTTTTAATAAGTTACAATTAGTTTACTTAAATCTGCTATCAAGACTTCTTCAAGTATTTAATTTTGTAATAAAAAGGTACTTTTATTACAATCGATTTTAAAGCTAGGTATAGAAATAATTTGCAACTGTAATTTAGAACACGTTATGACTTTATAATTACAGGTAGCATCTGTGAAAAGTAAAATCGTATTTTGATATTGATTTGCAGCAATATTAATAAAACTTAACATTAATAATTAGTTGGCCGGTGCTTGTACCTTGTTAATTAGATATGATTTATTTAATAAAATAAGTGGAAGTGTCAGTTAAAGCAACAAAAGTAGTCGAAATGAATATTTCTTATTCTCAAGCAGAATGTGTAATTAGTAATGCGATGGAAATTATGCGTTGGTGTCGAGAGTGTGTGCACAAGCATGTTCTAGAAAGAAGACGTTCTTAAGGAATAGTTTGAGCAAACAGAAGCGTAGCATTAGAAAAGAAAGTAAGAACAAAAACTGTTTTAAATGACAATAACCAACTAGGAATTACTTTAGCTGTTGTGAAAAATCCAAAACTAAGTATAGGAAACTAAATACAACTCTAGATATTAAAAAAATCCTATGTATTAAAATGCCTTAGAACCGAGAGTTAACTGAAATTAATTATGAAAGGAGATTAAGTTTTTATCAGTGGGTACAAATTCAAATTGCTGAAAATGATGAATTTTCTAAGTATGCATTTTTTACTAACGAATCAACATTTCATTGAGTGGTATTGTAAATCGGCACAATTTCCATTATTATGACATACAAAATCTCCATGCAGTACATACAGGGTTGTTTTAAAATAGTTTTTGAAACTAAAATGGCCAATTCTACGTATTAGAAGAGACATATTTTTGAGATTATTAAATTCCATTAAGCCTTTTTTGAAAAATTTTGCACATCAAAACGTTTTATCAACTGCAGACATTTGTCACAATTAATTCGGTACAGTCAAGAAAAATACCAATCTATTTGCTGAAATTACAAATTAAAACAATATATCGAATTGCACTCTGTTTATTTACTAATAAATGGATGCTTGGCCTATACCGCCACAATTAATTTTTATTTGCAATCGCCCTTAAAAAATTACATTCGACGGTTGTATTGCAATCATCAGATGGTTTAATTTACAAACAAATAATTACTAGTGGTAACAATTAAATTTAATATAGTTATTTCAAGATAGCTTTTGCAAAAACGATTACATATTTCGATTACCCTAAAGCACTCGGATAAGCCCTTCTTAAGTCTAAGATTGAAAAATAATGGCAGAGCCATCTATTGTTTATATTAGGAGGTATTGTATAAATAAAACAAAGAAGAAGATTCTCCCTGATTGAAAATGCAAACTTTTATACTTTTGCCTATTAAGTTAGGTTAATAAAAATCTTTCGGTGAGAAGCCTTAGAATTGTTCATATTACAGTTTCGTGGCTTTTCACTTGTGCCGAATTAAATTTTAAAACTCGTGCCGTTTAGGAGGAATCGTCTTCTTTATTTTATTTATCTAAAAGGCTGTTTACCTTGTAATTTACCTACGCCACTGTCTCGAGTTTATCTTTCGTAAATAATTAATTAAGTTAATTTTTAAAGTATAAATTCGATGCTAAAATACGGCATAGTTACATTAATTGTATATATTTAATTACTCACAATTATTTCTTTAATTTTATACTAACACAATATCCTATATATGTTTTATTTAATTATTACTTATATAATTACCGGGCTTTTAACCGATTACCATATTTATTTGTTCATTTATTTACTTTTAATTACCGTTGCATTTATTAATATGAAGACATGGAATATTGTAAAGTTTCTTGTATGAAATATTAATCTAATAGCTCAAGATTCTTGACCATAATCAACAAACCATTACCTATGTAGGTCAAGGGGTTTGAACTCTGTGCATAAAGAACACGTATGGCCAGGACAGACTAGATAAACTTACGTTAGTTTTAACCATTAATGGAAATTTTACATTATATAAATTGATTTAATTACGCATAACTTTATTTTTGTTTTTTCATGTAATTAACCCTATACAACTGTTTTTGTTAATTGTTATTAATTGAAAGAAGTCCCATTAATGATTATTATTACTACTTCGAGCGAATGAAATCGCGCATCCGATAGTATATTAATTAATTGTGGAATATGTTAATTAAACAAATTAAGATATAAGAAAGTCGTTTGTTCTTGAGGTTACAGCGAACAATTTCATATAAAAGCTCGCGTTGTGAAGTCAAAATTTAGAAAATGTTTTATCGCCTTTGCAGGTTGAACAACTCATCTGAGAAATTTAATTTAATAAACCGAATATTATAGGGCATAATTTACCCCCATAATCGAGAGGTACATTAGTCCTATGTAAAGTAAATTTTAAAAATTGTTAAATTTGCAAATACGTACTATTTTGATTACTTCTCATAATTAAAATTTAAAACAAACGTAATAATTGTATTTTTAATACAGTCCGCATCATTCCAGAGTTTAAGAGGAAAGTAACGCTCTGTAAACAAAGTGCGATATTCAATGTAAGGATGACGAAGGTCATTTACCTCCACATTTAGTATTGAATTCAGTTAATAAATCAAAAAATTTCTATTCCGTTTGACTAAAGATTTCTTATATAGACACTTACCGAGATTTTGAGTAGTATTTCGAATCCCTTTCGCATAGATTTTGGAAGACCACCCCTTTGGTACGGCCTTTCGCTCCACGAGGTGATACAACCCTAATAATCGGTGTCATTCCGGTTCCTCTAAATAAACTTAGGTCAAATATAAATAATCTAGCACCAAGCAATAATTACCTAAATTAAAATACATCCGCGAAAACAGCGCTATTAGAACAAACATAACCGTTAACACCAAACAACAAATAATCGCCATCTTGGTGGTCCTGATCCGTTATATCGAATATATTTATTGCAAATAATAGCAGAAAAATGCACTGGCACGACACCTACGTACTGTAATTAAAAGAGAAACAGCCGACAACTAATTTTAAAAGGTTCATATCTAAAATTGAATTGAAATGCTGTAGAACTTGATTTGTTATATATAATAAATGATTTTTCTGTTATAATGGCCTATTTCTGAATACATAAGTATACAAACAATTAATAAAGGATTATATTACGTAGGTAATATAACCACAGTTCATGAAATAGCTGAAAATACAAGGATAAATTAATATCAAAGTGAAATATAGTTTAAAATAACATGCATGTAAATACCCTGACTTTGAATTAAAGTAAAGTACATTTCCGGTACTGCATAAATAAATACAAATAAAATTAATATTTTAAAAGGTGTACACCTAGCCCTGAAAGAAATAGTAAAAGTTACAAACTACAACTTAATTAAAATCAAAAGTGTTAATTGAGCTAATTACAACAAGAGTTATGACACAAATGTACAAATGTACTGAGTGTACAAAATTAAACTTAGTTAACAACATTAAACCAGTTGAGTTTATAAGCTCCGATTTATACTGAGAAGCAACTTTGTAAATAATTTTATCGTGTACATAAATGAAGTTAATTTTAGATAGTTTCCGAAGAATTTAACGTATAGTTCTGACCAAAACTCCGACTTAAGAGATAACCCGAAGTATTTGTAACACTTGTCAAGCATCCCCGTTATGAGTTTCAATGCTTAGACTCAGCATGTTACAACCTGTTAAGAGAATATTCTCCTTTTTATTTCTCTTTTTAGTATTTACGAAATTGAGTAATAAATAATTTCAAATTATAAAGTTGAATAACTTGTAATTATTTTCAAAATTTTCAAACTTTAACAGAAGGTATAATAACATATTCCAAATAGATATTATGTGTTTTTATTTCTTCAATCTAGCTTTTAATTCAAAAATAATGAAAAGAAAAACAAATGAAATGTATAGAATAAGTCGTATTTTCTCTTAATAACTAAGTTGTCACGGTTTTTTTATAATTTTTACTTACACAGAAAGCATTGGAAAAGACGATAATAAACAAGTTTGAAAACGAACACAACTAAAGTTAATTTAATAAATCAAAATGAAGTTTTTTATCAATTTAAATTACGCTGAATGTTTATCAACACCGGTTGCAATGACCTGCAACATGAGCAGGACTGGCATAAACACATTAATGTCATCGCAAATTGGTATAAAACTTGTGACTATACATATTATAAATCAGAAGTTCTCAAAAAGTCTTTTAAGGATCTTCTAAATTCGATTATGCCTAAATTAAAGCTGTTTAATCTTTTTTATTATTTTTTGTGAACATATGTATGAGGTATAAGGAACAAGTAACTAAAATATCTGAAAGTATTTGAAAGCAATCATGTATAAATAATTACCAACACAGGTCGAGTGATAATGTATGGGGCGGAACAGTCCATGATTATGTAATTGGTCTGCACTTTTTTGAAGATTATTTGAACGGAAAACAAAACATTTTCTTGATTTCGTAAAAAATCGCACGTGACTCCAATTAAATGGTAACTTACCACATTTTTCTATAAATGTTCTGAAATTATTGATAAAAATTTTCCTCAAAAACGGATTAGTAGAGGAGGTATTTGGCAATGTATCAATTAGGTAACTAAATTTTGTTCTCCAGTCTTTGAATTAATTTTAGGTCATACTGACTGGTCATTAAGATCACAGATTTGATCGTGATGGTTTTTTCTTGCAGGTGACCGTTAAAATAGAAATATATCACTTGGAAGTTGCCACTGAAGAAGCTGCGAAAGAAAGAATTAGGCAGTCGTTCCGGCACATTACATCAAATATTTTACGAAATGCAAAACGATGCTTTAAAAGCAGACTTGAACTGTGTGTTGTAGAAAATGGAAAGCATTTTGAACATTTATTTCACTAGATGTTATTTTTAGTTGGATTTAACCGAGGTTGTAAACGATAGAATCTTCTATGAATTGGACTGAACACGTTGATTACTTAAAAGATCTTTTAGAACCCCCTGTACAAAGTTAACTTCAGTCTATCTGGAGCTACCAATTACGCTTTCTTAGGTCACCGAGTTTTGGAACACCCCATATATGCTACACTAATTTTGCTGCAATCAAACGACGGCGCATAAAACGGACTCCCTGTGTAAAATTGTACGGTGGGTGGAAAATTAATAATGCGCTTCTGTTTAGTGCTTTCCCGTAAAATGTGCTAAACAGTTCCAGTCTTTCTCGAAAACCTCATCATATACTGCACACTCAGTATCATTGTTGCTTCTTGCCATTCTTCCCTCTGTGGCGGTATCAATGTTACGAGGATTTACTATAAATTATGAATTTTTCTCGGGTATCGTCTATAATTTCACAATTAACTAGTTCAGTATATGTTTATCAAATATTTAGTACTATTATCTTACCCATCTTCACTAATAGATAGACGTTTCTCTTATGTTTTTCCTTTTCTTCCTTAGTTTTCTCTTTTCATTCAATTATTTTTTAAAGCATCCAAATAAGTGCTGATCTATTTTACATTTGCCGGCTCTTGTAGGCAGTAATATCGTTCGCAACCTTAGTTGCTTGTTAGGCTAATCAAGGTCGCTATTATTAGATGGCTTTCTCTTCGCTGAAGTAGAAGGAACAGTAGCTTCATCACTTTGGTTTGTTTAATGCATCAAAAAAGAATTTGGGAGGAACTGGTTCATACATTTCTGTTGGCATACATAGAAATACCAGTAACAGTTCTTGGTTTTAGTTAGGGTAGAATGCAGAAATTTCATGACCATGTATTCTAGTCACCAGACATTATTCATATTTGTTCATTGATGAGAGAGAACCGCATTAAAATCTATAAAAATAGTTTTCATAGAAGAGAATGTCCTGGTATAAGCAGAAGTCAACTAATATAAATTAATTTTCAAATAGCAACAAATGCTGGATCCGGCAACCTTCATGTACTTGCATCCTGCATTACGATTTCAAGTCCCAATTTTCCATTTCTTTGCATCCAGAATCGACAGTCTTCATTGAATGTTGCTTTGAATAGTTTCATGATTGCACAGTCTGCAACTAAAGCTTGTGCACATATTGCTTATATATTATGGGTGTTGCGCTTAACAAGTATCAAAACAAGTTGTCAATAGATATTAGACTGACATCTTATACAAACAGTTTAAGCCATTTTATAAAAACGTCGACAGTGATCCAATCACATTCTAGTGTACCCCTCTTTAATCTTTTCAATATTCTGGTCTTCGGAAGAACAAACTGAGGGGTGCTTAATCCATATCTTCAGAATTTGTTTATAACACCGTTATTTTTGAAACAATTTCTCAACTTGGTGTCTATTAAAGCTAACACATTGAATGTTTGTTGATTTCTCGATGCATAAAGAGCTCTGTTGTTTTGCCTATTAAGCTGGCGAGAGATCTAGGATGTTCTGCAAAATCAAAATCTAATTTCAGAAATTCATTTTTGATCAACGATAAAAGATCGCTGCCTACGCTTTGTATATATTTTATAGGTTCTTATTCAACTTCATCATTGAAGATTCTTTTAAGTCCTACCATACCACATCTCATGTTATCTATATGCCCGATCTTTGTAACTCTACTTCCTTTTAATTTAGAAACAGAGTTTCCAATAGGCGCTACGTATGAATATTTCAAGTTCAGTGATGCCAAGAACATTCGTTTGCCTTCTAGTTTGGGGTCACATGGAACAGTGCTTTGCTTTTGATTGCTGGGTGTTAGACAAATATGCACAAAGAAGAAATAACAAGTAGGTTAACAGAATTAACCAAATATTCTTAAATATAGCGTGCGTAATAAATAACAAGGGCTTACTACATTTTGTCATTAAACTGATTTCTTTACCTTGTATTTAGTTAGGTTGCAACAGCCGCATCTGCAATAATTGGAATTATTGTCAACAGATTTCTGTTACAGTATTAACTGCAGTATCTTATGATAACAAAGAATTATTGTATCAGGGGCAATCCAAATGAATAAGTTCAATTAATCGGTTTAATATAATTTTTGTCACGTAGGACAAATAATTTCGGTTTGAAGTAACAGGATCAATTAATACAATTTTTAACTCAAATAATGTTACGTATAGGAACTAATTATTTTTTTTACTTTACTGCACAATGTACTAAAATTAACGTGGATTTTGTAATTTAATATTTTGGAAATAAATCAAACAAACATGCCATCTATAATTTACAGTAAAGAAAGGAAATAATTTTAAGATTGAAAAGATAATATCATCAGAATCATGGATGGGTGACCGTTCCAGTTATCGTTCTTAAAATAAACGCAAATAGTTTTTTAATTGTTTGTGGTTACGATATTTGAATATCTATAAAACGCAAGAGAAGTTTTACATGTTTTTATGGAATTTTTCACTGATTGTGGGTGATGTAAAAAATATGGTACCTTACATAACATTTTTTTTGAAAAAGCACTTATGGAGTTTAATAGTAACAAAATTTATTTTCTCAAAGAATTATTACTCAAATTTGGGAATTGACGCAAAATAGTTGAAAATATGACCAATTTATTAATTTGTAAAATTTCTTTTATCTGATCATCAAAACACGTGTGATGTGATAACAAATTTAACATTAAAACTGACGCAGATACATGGCAACGCCAGTTGGCACATATAATAAAATAACAATTTATAAGTTTTGTTATTGTAGTTTTAAGTAACAAGTAACAAGTAACAGCTTTTTAAAATAAACGCAGAAATTGTTATTTTAACTGAGCGACAACGAGTCGAAATTTTAATTATTATTGGATACCGCGATATATTATGAAACGTCAAGAATCGTGCGACTTTTTAATCAAGAACATTTAGATTGGGCCCTACAATAACTAATTTCAGAATTAGAAGAAACGGGCAATTTAAGAGATTTACCTCGCGGAGGTAGGACGAGCATTGAACTGGAAAGTAAATTAAACATGTTGCTAGAAGCTGAACTACACCCTCATGCTTCAGCTAGACAATTAGTTTTGAATAATGGTACCAATCATTTGACAGTAGTCAAATTATTTAAACATGAGAAATACCATCCTTATAAGATGCACATAATAAAGGAATTAAATGAATGTGATCCAGACCACCGGTTACAGTTTTGTGAAGACTTAATTTACGTTGTAATAGGGGTCCTGACTTTTTAAATATCATTATCTTTTTCGGCGAAGCTGCTTTCTGCCTTAGCGTGGCTGCTAATTTTCGTAATTGTACATCCTAGGCATAAGAAAATTCTCATTGGGCTCAAACGCGTTATCAAAAAGTTAATGCATGGGCCAGACTAATAAGAGGTCGTCTTCTAAGATCTTCTGCCAAATATTTTGATTTTCTCAGGTTTGATTTGGTTCCAGTTCTAATAGTTCCTTTCCCAAGTAATGAGGACTCTGATTTGCCTCATTTGGTGTCAACAAGAAGGGGAACCTCTCCATTTTGAGGCAGGATTGGGTCAGTTTTTTGATATTACATGGTCTGGCAGATGGATAGGACGACAATGACCAATTGACTGACATACGAGGCTGCCGGACTTAACCCCACTAGATACTTTTGTGGGGCCATGTAAAATCAACAGTTTACATAAATAAACCTAGCAATTTAGAAGATTTCAAACATCGAATTCGAACGGAAATGCAAAACATTGCCTCACAAATAACCTAGTGGGCAGTGCAAAGCTTTTATATGGAAAGTAATTAACGATAGATAATTTGAAAATAAATGTTGATGTTATTAAACTTCGTAATAACACTTAACCAGTGAACAAGTCTATCTAATCTAAAAAAATTGGGATTCTAATTTGAAAAAATAGATGACGATGTCATAACTCGAGAAGATGACCTGTCAAGAGTCATATTTCTGCTGTCACACATACCTTAGTGGAATATAAAGTCGTCTAGTTCATGTATTTAAAAAAGTTTAACAATTATGAATTATGTTGCAAACTTTCTCGTCACTCGGTGCATTTTTCAAGTTTTGTTGGCGTTCCGCGCCTAATAAAAAATTTTTTTAAATTTGCCGTTGTATGTTCCCCACTAACTGCGTTGTTGGCAGGATGACGGAAAATAATAAATAAGTAGAGATTTTTATAAGCTAAAACACGAGAGACGAGTTTTTCTACTCTCCATGACGACAGAGAATTATGTAATAAAATTAAATTGACAGTTATGGGCGATTTTCACTCTGGTGAATTTTGACGGTGTACAGTTGGTATTAACTCATGGCGAGACTACCGCATTGCGGCAGTCAAACGCGCTTAGGTCGTACATGAAAGAATCGATCGTGTGAGTGTAAGGTTTCCGCAGGTGTAGGGTATCGGTGTATCAGGCCTGAGTACTCGAATAGCGGGTTTCTGAGGATCTACCTACCTTTTTCCACCCCATTTGCAGCTTCATTCGACGTTTGAGTTCTTACTGCGAGTGCAGGAACTTGTAAAAGTCACAACTAACGATTTTGGTTGTAGCCAAGCGAGAAACCAGTTGAAGTGTCGACTAAGACTAAAGTACCTATTATCACATGTTTTGCTTCCCTATTGTTGCCTGTAAAGGGCGTAAGTGAAATGTCAACGTATATCCGCGAGAATCCAGTTTAACGTATAGTCCCGGCTGCCCAAATATTGCAGAGGCCAGCTTAAACCTCCCGTTGGGAGGGGAGCCTATCAATACATACTTCCTGTCCAACTTATGGGCGAATATCTGTATTGACTGTAACTAATATATTTAGACGATAATTTTTGTTTATAATAGATTGATTAGTTTTCCCCGTACCTCTTGAGTTAAGCCACATTCAAGAGCCAGAGAAGTTAACTATAAACCTTTACGTCCTGGCGTCTTTGTGTATGCTAAATAAACCATTTCTTTAGCCATAGATAAATAGTTATTACCCAACTAGACTTTTATTTTGAACTTAGAATAAGTTAACAGTTATTACCTTGTATTTCAGGGAATATGTGTTATTTAAGATACCTCCTTCTGTATCCACGGTCTTAATTTATATTATTATTTGGGGCTCAGGTAAGAGGCAAGCCCAGGACAACACAGTTATAGGTCACGGAACCGTATTTCTCTGTTCCGAAGAACAGTTCGATTCAATATACGGTCCGCAAGGTGCAGTGGCGTGCCCTCTAAACTTCAAATCTTTGTATGTATTTCTAGCGTCTTCCTTAGAGCGCGGAAGTTCTGGTGCAATTTGTCACAGACCCTCTCTCATCCGAGCAGCTAGCAGGACATCAGCATCGTTGTAGGGCGTAACGCCAAACGCGCTTGTGATACATTACTCCACTCAAAGCAGTCTTAATTTCAAATATATACTTACTATACTAACAGTATGCTCTAATGGATGTACAGTGCAAAGAAATGAACTTATTTTTTCCATAACATGGAAATGCAATTATGTGCTTCTGCACTGAATCTAAACTCTCCACTATCATATCTGCTGTTATTGTAGACATAAAATATTGCCTTTTACTCAGAAAATTTATTTAAATATTTAGTGATATGAATTTAGAACAACCTTGATAACTCTTTGCACGAACAATATACGCTTTTTATTTTCATTAAAAATTCAGTATCAAATTTTTCAATACAGTTTAACTTCATGTCCCAATATTCACACAAAGCTTTCAAAAATGATGTATAATATTCATAAAATTAGTTTATTATGTTTTACTGATATACCGTTATTAATGTTGCGCGTATTAATTCTCGCTACCAGATAATTGTACAACTGTGTTTCTTCCCACTTAGTTGACCATGTACCAGGAAAATCCAGGCCAGTGAACTAGTTATCCCAGATCCGGCTTTCAGCACTACACAACCTACACAACATCTGATAACAATAACATTTCAAATCTTACAAACGTATTTTTGATATCAAACCGAGAAATTTGGGTTTAAATCAATATACAATGTATCTATGACTATAGGATGGTTAAAAACAATTGGAGTCTAATAGACTTTCTTGTGTTGAACAAAAGTTCTATAACATACTTTTCTAGTCATTATGTTTCTATACAATGCGTTCGCAAGATAATGCATAAATTCTTTAAAAATTCAAGAAATAACTTTTAGGAATAACGCTCGGATACGTCGATTTTTATTTTTAAATGCGCATTTTTCTTAAATACAATATATTTATAATTAATCAGTAAAATAATAGTCGTTAAATTTAATAAAGTAGTTAAGGGGACTGTCGACTATAATAAATAGAACTATTTCTTCATTAAGCCAAGCTTTTGGTGTTTAATTCTAGTGCCCTGAAGAAGGTGATAGAATTAAACACCGAAAGCTTGGCTTAATGATGATATAGTTTTATTTATTATAGTCGAAAGTCCCTTTAACTACTTTATTATATATATATATATATATATATATATATATATATATACGTACAGCGTGATTCATGTAGGAAATATGAAGTTATAGATGTTTTTTTTTAATAGAAACCCATATTTTTTATTCCAGAATTTGAAAGATCACATTTTTTACATACGGCAAGGTAATCTTGGATATAGGTTACATAAGAAAAACCAACGTTAAATGTTCACAATGCCAAATTTACTGATAATGTACAATTCAAATGAAACTAAATTAAATGTTCAAATTGCGCACCATTGGCAACTTGACAGTAGTCAAGACGATGAATAAATTCTCGTTGAACATTGTGAATCACATCTGCAGGTATAGTTGTATTTCTTGGCGAATTCTAACTGGCCACTCAATCACCCCTCTTCTTTCTATCCAAAGATGTGGAAAAACCTCATCTAAATAAATGCGGGCAGGTACTGCATAATAGGGCGGTGCTCCATCATGTTGAAAGAACTAGCGGCTCCTCAGAATATCCGGTTCCTCTAGATCTTGATATAAAACGATTAGCGTACAAAGAAAATGCAAATATCTTGCACCAGTGAGAGTCACATCAAAAAAATAGGGACCCAAATTCGTCCATCGATTATGCTGCACCACATATTTACTTTTTGAGGGTGTTGAGTGTGACATTCCATCATCCATCGAGGATTCTCTGCTCAAGCTCAATAACGATAGTTTTGCCTATTGATATGGCCATTCAACATAAAGGTAGCTTCATCAGACAAAATTATTCTTTTTACAAAATTAATGTGGTTATTGCATAGCTGTTGCATTTGCTCGCAAAATTGATTTCGTCGATCAAAATAGTCTACCCTATAAGAGCGGTGTTTTATAGACGCTGCCATATTTCAAGTATTGCGTGATGATTTTCTTGCACTGTCAGCAATACAATTAGATGCGCGTCTTCTGGTGTTGAAGATCGACTAGATTTAGGAAGATCACGAACATACCCAAATTCTCTGAATGTTGTTGCAATTCTACTTACCAAACTTTGGTTAATAGGTGGTACATTAAAGTAGGTTGAATTGAACAAGTTAACTACCCCGGTTTGGGTGCGCATCCTGTCGCCATAAATAATCATGCACAGAACTTCAATTCTTTGGCGTTCGGTTAACATAACCATTTTTAGAGAAATAATAAATTATAGTATTCACAAAATAAATAATCCAAATACATAACTTTCACTAAACAACAAGAAACGAAGTGAACCTTTTTAAATAAACAACACACCAATAACTAATCTAACGAACTACGGTTCCAAGCTTTTATTACTTGTAGCAGTCAAACAATTATGGATAATATGCATTATTGGTTACCCAGTAAACAGCAACTTTGTATTCGAATGCTTTAAGGTTGGTTTTTAAAAAAATTTCTTATGTAACCCATACTCAAAATTACCTTACCATACGTAAAATAATGTGCTCTTTCAAATTCTGGAATAAAAAATGAGGGCTGTCATTCAAAACAAACATCTATAACGTCATATCTCCTACACAAATCACCATGTATATATATTTTGTATTTAAAAAAAAATTCACATTTAAAAATAAAGATCGATGTGTTCGAGCGTTTTACCTAAAAGTTCTTTTCTGAACTTTCAAAAAATGTATGCATTAATTTACGAACGCATTGTATATACAGCAAGACAAAGGTGAAGGTTTTGATGTATAAAAACCGCAGATACAATGAGCAACTCTTTACTATAACCATAAACATCAAAATTGTTTACATTAAAACAGCTTAAATATTGCAAAACAATAGAAATATAGAAGAAAGAGTCAAAGATATTTTTACAAAATCTACCTAAAATGCCCTTCGCCATTCGATACAAGCAAAAATATTTCCCAATAATGCTTATCGAACCGCCCGAGGAAGGTTAGTGTCTCATAACTTCGAAATCATCTTTAATTCATTAACAAATGGTCGCTATATCTTAATTTCAAAAAGGCACACCAAGATGTTACGTATCCCCAAAGGGGAAAGCCCAAGCCCAATTTATCGAATGGGACACCCGATACTGCAACCAGTAATAGTTGTATCTAATCACTTAACTCACCGGTATGCGTTCTCAAACATCAACACCTCTAACTATATCTTCCTTACAAGAAGTATACAGAATAGAAGATTCTATTATAATAATTTGTTGGTCAGCACAGTGAAAATTACTATCCTCCAAATTATTTTATTCAAACATGTACAATATGTACGTAATTATTAAATGGCAATAGGTAATAACAACAAACCACTAACGTTTTTAATGACAGAAAATTGCTAATATTTATAAGCGCGCAATAAATTTCTAATTATACCTAAGGACAAGTTCTTAATTATTATTAAACTAATAGTTTAGTAATGAGTTGGTTCTAATAAGGACACCTAAAAACGTTTTATTTTTTAATTAAACATGTAAATTAATTTGTATCTTTGAAATTGTAATACCTAAGCATTAAGGTCAATAGTCACACTTGTGAAGAAAGTAAAATTAAAACGTCTGAAAAACTTCGCCTTGGTGAATAATATGGTGAAATGCATTTCTTGTTTATTTGATAAAAATTTCTCAATTAGTTTTTGAAACACTGCGTATTTTACAGTTCTTCTTGAATTATACCTAATAGATTTTATTGAATTAAAAACTTTGAAATTGTAGAATTATATAGCTAGACGGTTTTAGAAAAACCTTATAACGAGTTTCGTTCGTAGAAGGCGAAACTACCTTTTTAAAAAGCTACTCAATTTTATTTAACTGTAAAAACTGTAGCCAAAATACAGTAGTTCACTGATTCTAATATTTATTATAATTAAAACAGGTACATTTAAATATGTGTTTACAATACTGAAATCAAGTTAAGAACTGACTTTAATTAATTTAACATTCATAAATATATAAAGATCGAGATCGAGAAATCGAAAATTACAACAGACTGATAATGGCAGATGTGATTTTGCCGAAACGTTATAAACAGACAAACGGTTCTTTTCAGAACCAAAACACATTAACGCGGGAAAATACCCGGAAGCCAAATTCAACATATAAAGATTTATGTATATTTATAGATATTTCAAAATATTTAGAAAAGTTCATTCCTCGACTGCGGCTCGATCCCAGGACCTCTGGCTTTACGAGCCAATTCTCTACCACTGAGCTATCGAGGGACCTAACACCAGTCAACAAATGAATCTTTCTAAATTATACATATACATATATTAATAATGCGAAACAGATACATTTACTCAAACCAATGATGGGCCTACAGATTTAAATGTCTATAAATATACATAAATCTTTATACTTTTATTCCTTTAAGGACAAATTACTTTTCGTTTATATATATATATATATATATATATATATATATATATA
>JAHWXV010384801.1:0-13404 GCA_024586415.1 Phrixothrix hirtus | reverse complement strand
ACACACACACACACACACACACACACACACACACACACACATAGCAATTTCTAAAAATACGTTTTTCGGATGTAGGGGACCTGAAAACGTGTATTTTCGCTAAAAACTGGACATCGAAAATTTTGACCGAAAACATGACTTTCTCATTAGGCAAGAGAAAGTAATTAACGATATTATTCGGTAACCAAACAATCAACAATATAAAAACATTCCTATAAAACAATAATCCTATTAGCGCAAACGTAAGCTGCCAATCCAACTATAATTTTCACTAAATTATAAATAAATATCCTCAAAATTGTACTTACAATTACCAAAAACTTCCACGACTTGATACTTTCGCTGTGTACCGACAAAGATGGCATGTATCACAAGTAGTGTTTCAAAACTGGACTCACGCGCGTGCTGTAAATTTGATAGCTAGAAACGCTTCCTTAGTATTCTTTGTTCGTTGGCAGGCACTGTATTACCCAATGAAATAACACAATAGCATTAAAAAAATCCTTGACTGAGTAGAAAAGATAAAAAGATAAGTTAAGAATCGGCATAGAAACATCTTCTGTTTTTGAAAACATTAAATTGATTTAACACAAAATATGCAACGCGAAAACGACGGTCGGACGAAAATTGTTATCGCGACTAGGGTAAACACATATTAAAGGTTCAAATAAAAAGCGTCTTTTCTTTCCAAAAACAAACACTCATTCTGAAAAATACTAGCCAATGCGAAAATGACGACGGGGTTGAGCCGACTATTGGGGCTGAATTAGACGCAAGTTCTGCACGCGCATAAATTTCTCAATTTTAATAATTGTTTGCAAATATTCTGCAATTTTTTAGTTTCGATACGTTACCTGTAAATAATACTTTTTCGTAGGTACAGCACCTACAAATAAGCGGATTCAATAATAAAACATCTGGTGTGAAACAACACACGTCTTTCTCTTACGTACATCGTTATACAAATATGCAAATATTCACAAATAATTAAAATATTATTTAAGTTTATTTTGGAAACGGTAATTCTAACGGCCACCCATCTAAGTTACTGTACACGTAAAACCCTGCTTAACTCCAGAGATTTTCTCTGTTAACTCGCTTCAACGCACTTTTTCAGAAAAACCTCTAAGTTCATGTAAAAGAATATCAAGGACATAAGAACCGTAGCAAGTTTTAAAAAATTGTTAAAATTATTTTCGAGTAAATCGCAAAAAACTTAAAAATCGCAAGAATAAAGTGGCACTTCCGGTCATTCGATTTTAACTAAATTTCTGCTGTCTCATGTACAGAAAATATAAAACATAAATATAGTTTTTGATTTACATATAATGATTACTTTTTGAGATACGTTTTCATAACTAATACTCCAAGTACTTCCGGTTACTCGATTTTCAAAAATGTATTAGAGAAACTCCTTGGTTAATATAAAACCAAATTAAGTATTTAAGAAATAAACCGACAAAATGAAGAATTCGGCAAATATCTAAAAATGACAGAAATAAGGTGGTACTTTCGGTTATTCGATCACAAAAATAAATTTTCATTTAGTTAAGGCTATTAGTTTCAGTTATTGTAGTCAGAGTTAATAGTGAAAGTACTTCCGGTTACTCAATTTACAGAAAATTTTCTGAGTAACCACCCAGATTATATCAAAGGGTTTTAAATGCTTAAGAAATACAATAGAATTTAAAAAAATCGTTACAGCCGATTTCGAGAAAATCACGAAAAACGAAATATTCGGAAAATATCTAAAAATGACAGAAATAAGGTGGTACTTCCGGTTATTCGATTTTAACCAAATTCTTGATTTAACACACTAAGGTGATTGTGGACTTAAATATAAATTTTCATTTAGCTAGGGTTTTTAGATTCATAGTTATTTTATTCAGACTTAACGGCGAAAGTACTTCCGGTTACTCGATTTACGGAAAATTTTGTGAAAAACCGCCTAGATTATATGAAAGGGCATTAAATTTCTAAGAAATCTAGTAATTTTTAAAAAAATCGTTATAGCCGATTTCGAAAAAATTTCAAAAAACCAAAAAATGGTAAGAGTAAAGTGGCACTTCCGGTTTTCCGATTTTAGTGAAATTTTTGCGACCGTGTGCGACGATAAATAGAAACTCAAATATAAAAGTTTGTTATTCGAGGACTTATGGGTTTTGAAGTATCGTGTTCACAGACACACACACAGACCAATTTTCAAAAACATGATTTTCGTACTCAAGGGGCCCGAAAACGTGTAATTCCACTAAATTTTCGACATAAAAAATTTTGGTCGAGAACAATACTCTCTCTTTACCAATATTTCATGTAGGGCAAGAGAAAGTAAAAATAATCTAAATTGATTTTTAATATCACTAGAGAAATCTGGAGGACATTATTAACGAGCAACGACAGTTGAACAAGGGTACAATAATACAGCTCTAGATCTTTTCGTGCGCAGGATCCGGATTCGGCCCCGAGTCCGTCCTTTGCATTCGTAAAGGCCATAAAAACTGACTTATATCTTCGTATTTTAGAACCTTAATTCAAAATATAGAAATAGGAGAGATGTATCTGATAATCCGATTAAGACGAGGTATTGGAAAAACAGAAAAATTGTCTATACTGCGTTTAAAGTGCAGAAGATAGTATGGGCTCCCTTTTATTCTTTCAAAGTGTCCTAAAATCATATTATCCCGTTTCTCTCTGTTGTGTTTCAACTTGTATTGACACCTTGTAATTGCCAAGAGAGGGCGAAAAACGATTCAAAAGTACGGACAATTTAAAAATAAGCAACAAGTACCGCCACGATTGACGGTATTTATAAAATATCAATAAATTTAATATTGTATCATTTGAATCTTGCAGTACAGTAACCGCAGCTTTCTATAAGGACTGTACTATCTTCTAAAAGTGCAACACCATATAGATAATATTTACCCAGTCATGACTGGCGGTTTCATAACCATTTCACCGTTACATTTTTGATTAAAATCCGATACTTCTACGAATGTGGAAGAGGTATAGTACCTAGCTCTGCCTATGTTTCCCAAAAGCAGATAACAACACTGACTATGTCTTACACAAATACCTCTTGCACTTATTTTGATTCAGTACGAAATGAGGACGTGGGATTGCGTATCAAGAGTTGAGGATCACTGTTGTTCGTGTCTATCAAGTGCATCAAGACCTTTCGATAAGCTTCACGTTGAAATGGATACCTTTCGATCGGCTCCAAGTTTCGTCTTATTTAGGACATTTGTTGAGACGGTATCATTGAAGGAAGGGGACCATACGTACGTGAGTGCAGAAGTAGGGTTCAATCGTGATTAAGTTCATTAAAAGAGAAGCTTTACCGCTGTACATGTTTTGGTTGTTATACTTTGAAGCATCCTTCGAAAAGTTCTAAACGATTCTCTTCAATATTAGGTTCGTTTTGATTATTCCAATTAATTGTGCATTGGCTAGAAAAATAAATAGACGTCCTTGGATATTGGTTCTTTAAAATGTAATATCTCATAAACTTCGCGACAAAAAGATTAAAACAATTATTCTGTTATTATATTAAATTCCATAGATGTGATTATAATTAATAGGTACTTATCATTAGATGTACGCGGAATTGAATGAATTAAACTAAAGCTAATGTATAGCTTAATGTGAATTAATGACCTCAATTAATTATAATTGCTAATACATTAGATAGTAGGTCATTGCATTTTTATTAGTTTATTCGGTGAATATCTCTTCAATTCAATTTACTAAATTTAATAGTGTACTGAATATATTAAATCCATTAAATCATTTTTTTTTTGATAAATTACAGATAATATTTAAACTAACAATATTTATAAAATATTTAGTTTTATAACCTGTTATCTACTGTATATGTCGCTTTTACAAGTGCAACCTTGTTTCAAAATCAATTATGCGAATGAGAGAGCAGTTATGAATATATATTCTGATCTATAATCAATTGCTTTGCTTGTCTGATATACAAAATTGCAATTTTAAACGTTTCAGTACAGAAGTAAATGCAAAATTTATAGCCTAAGTTCATGCCATAACTTCAGGAGGCGATACTTTAAGAAATTTTAACCCAAAAGTCTTAATAATCTATGGTCGTAAAATTATGTTTGCTGGGGTTTATGCAATCAGTGTACCCCTTTATCACCGCCATTGGTTTACTAGTTTCATTACAATCTATTAGATAAACATGATTCGATGAATTTATCTTCTTTACTTTTTGAGTTATTCAAAAAATTGTAATATTTTCATGAAATTTCAACATCCTGTAGCTAGAAAGTTAGTTTTACAACCATGGTGTATCGATACTTTTTGGATTAAAATTGCTCAAAGTATTACCTCCTGGAGTTATGACACGAATTTATGTTACATCCGGTTGTAACAGGCTGAATTAGAAATAACGCATGGCAAGTAAAATCGCGGGTATTCAATCACGGCTGGCAAAGCTACAGTGGAGCGAGGCGGGGTTCATCGGTACTTTCGAGGTTGAACACTGTAGGGTTAAGACAAAATCGGTAAAGATGAGTACCACTGTTCTCAAATCAATGACTGCTACCAGGTAATGTTCGTGGAAATACCCTGCCTTTAGAGTGGAGACAAACACTCCTACGGTGATTTAGATACGGGATAAAGCTGAAAGAAAATGTGTTAAACTGTAAGTGCTCCCTATTTATGACGACTCTTGAATATTGTGGAGAACTAACTTATTATTGAATTAGGAGTGAAGCCCTTTGCTTGTATTTTACGGGTCCAGATCTACCTTTAATTACGAAGATAAAAAAATGTGAGGCTTCTGATACGTCCTGTATATTGAAATTGATGTAAAATGTCTATAAGAATTTCAGTTTCAGTTGATGCTGTACAAAAATTTAAGATGTACTTTGATGTGAATCATTAACATATGGATATCAAAGTCGACCACCCTGTATATCGTTAATGACTTAACTGTCAGAAAATTATATTATTATGAAAGTTTTAAATTTATTTGGAACAAATGACATAACTTTCTTTTTGTCAGCAAATTACTGGATGGAATATAGCTTATTGACCGCGCATTGTGTAGTTATATTTTCAGATAAACTTTATGTCGTTAAAATAAGAAGACTGATTTAGCACAAAACACATTTATATAAATAAATTTGCACTAAATGACACAGGAATATAACAGTAAAGTTTATCAACAATAAAACTGGTCAAAATATGCCTTAAATTCTAATAAAAAAATTATATAACAATAATTAACGAAAAGGGGATTCACCAGTTATTAGTTTACAAATTCATTCATACTGAGCGACGCTCGTCAGCGTTAACGACATAATTTCACATTTAAATATACATAAAAACATATAAATTTTGTTGGGTACCCAATGCTTAATAATTTCATAAAACAAAATATTTATTACCACACAATTATTAGGTGTGTTAATAATTGGTTTTAACAAATCAAAAGTATCTAACTTAAATTTTTAACATTAAAAACTTCCATTAAACGGTTTGATATTGAGAGTTCGTAATGCATTTGTTTGATAATCATTTAAATCGGGCAACAGCGGCCCTTAATTAAGTGACGTTAATCCAAAACTGGATTATTCAACATTGGTAGTAGGTAATTTAAGCGTATGGGCCAGATAAACTAAACCCTTGGATAGGTGTGAAAATACAGGTGTGAACACTTACGAATATGGTAACTTTACGCTCGAGAGGTGTTTCTTATTGACAAGTTTGATTGATAGCCATCATCTCCTTGGCTTGGCGGGTACATTAGAACCTCAACAACGACAGTTTGATGAGACAAAAAATAACGCCAAAAGGCACTTTTGAAAAAAAACTATCGCGGTTCACCATCTAAGTTACTAGTATCTGATTGACTAATTGAATAATAAATTTCTCATACATGCGTCAGTTCTAGCTGGTGTTGCGTTCCTTTCATAGTAACTCAAATAGTTACTTTAATGCTATGATGTACATTAATTATTTGTATGCATATTTCTGTTCTCAACTGATCAAGTCATGACATTCAATTAACATTGGCACGTGTGTTATATGTTTTAACAGCGTTTTAAAAATAACTGACGTTGGTTTTGTTACTTTGTAATTCGAAATAATTTTAGTAATTAAATTTTATACTTATTTTTCAATGCTGCATTTAATCAAATTTCTAGAACAATTATAACGGGAAATTAAAAATTAAACAATACTAAAGTTAATTATTTTACTATAGGCGTCACATATAAATGACATTTATAATTGATAATAAAAATGATGTATTGGAATTTCAATTTGCTTATTGATTGTTAAAAATGTATTAGGATATTTTTAATTTGTCGTAAGTTAAAACAATTTCTAATTTTCAATTAAAAATAATTAAAATATTAAACAAATGTAAAATATAGAAACACGCGTATGGTAGACATTTTGTTTTTTTGGTTAGGAAGAAACACATCAGCAATGAATTCCCTAGAGTTTTAAAAATTTGTATCGCTCTGGATGCACTCTTTTTCGATCGCACGATATAAAGCATATACTAGGTGTATTCAATTAGATCTTTATTTTAATTTATTTTATTCTATAAAACTAATTCTTTAGATGACTTTAATTAATTCTTGCCTTACTAAAATTATTTCGACAATTAATGTACATGGTAATGCATATTTATTACTTAATATTTTATTAATTATTTTTAAAATACAGCAAGAGCTGACGTATACACACACACACGCACGCACCCACCCACACCCACCCACACACACACTCACACACACACACACATACACGCACACACGCATGCACGCACGCACGCACTCACACACACATACACACACAGGGTATCCGTGATATAAAGTGCAGATACAACAATTAACTTTCAATACTTTATAAATAAATATTTGAACATTCTTTGTGAATTATTTTGTAAACAGAGCAATTGGATCTTTCGAAAAAATAAAATGAATCAATTGTGAAATATGTGCTTAATATGCACATTGGACAAACACAGATTCATGCAGAACAGAAGTTTTGAATTTTGAATAAATATAATTCTGACTTTTCTTTAAAAATACGTGACCATTTCAATATATGTTGTCCCGCATATAAGGAGCATTATTTGATATATGAACGTAAATTTTTAGAAATTTGTAATCTAATTAAAAAAAGTGTATATTTTCACGTGAAAATCTATTATGGATACTGGTTTGAATATTCTTTACTAGGAAACGTACTTAAAAGCATAAACACCATTTTATTTTTGTTGACAAGTATGAAGTAATTTTTGGAGTCAAGGTCGTCAGCTATTTTAATAAACAGTAATTAAACGCATCTCTTTAAATCTTCTAAGTTTAGTTGTAATATAACACTATTGCTTATTAATTATAATTATTTACGCATTAATTATTATAAACTTATTTGATAAATTTGCATATAAATTACATAAAATGTTATGAAATTTATTTAGGGTTTTCATGGATTTTTAACTATTTTCACAAAATTTCAGTTATAGACAACACAAGTGATTGAAAATATTAGTAATATGAAGATTTTTATCAAAAACAATCTAATATCGTGTTAAAGCGACGTTGTAAAGGTGAAAGTTATTTAAATGTTTTCATAATCAATAATATGATGCATTCATATTAAAAATTGTATCTATTAAGTAAAAACCTTGTTTTTATTTTAAAAAATTGTAAACTTACACACTTAACACACCACTAGAAATTTTAAAGAAGAAAATAAAACTTTTTATTTTAAATGGTATTTAGAGGGTATTTATAATGAACAGCTGAGAACAGTCATTAATGGTTTTCTGAAATCGTATGGGTCGTCATACCAAAATCGTTCGTTCGACTTCAGTCACTGGCTAAAGTTGTATAGTAAACCAGACATTTCTTGTTGAACACAGTAGACCAAGTTAAAAGGCAGGGGCGGGCTGAAAACTTTAATTTCAAGCGTTTTTTGTCGCGCATATTAAGATGTGACTGTTAAAGTAATGTTCCTTATATCCCGGACACCCTGTCGATTGTAGAATTTAAAGTAAGCATGGAAATTTACCAAATTTGCCGCAAACACATACCTTGTTAGACCCTCATAATTAACAAATAAAAATTACTCTGTTCTCACATTAGAAAATTAAAATAAGTTAACACCTATTTCAAATTTCTAAAAATTATTGTAATTAGAAATAACCTAAAAGTATTTCTAAGTTAAAGCGAAATTTCACAGACTATAAAATAAATATTTAACAAAGATTAAATTGTGCACCGTTATAAAAACGACTGTTTTGAATGTATAATCCATAGTGTAAAATAAACTCAAAATTGAAGGGACAAACTAATTGTACAAAATAAAATTTTCCACAAGAAAAGGTCTTCGGCTGTAGTAAAATCTAAAAAACTCAATGAACCGTCAGAAATTACGGTATCATATACCTAAATAAGACAAGCTGTGAAATTCAGGGAAAGTTGCGAAATAGATGTAAATAGTTAACGGGACTCTAACTGCGTTCCCTCACAAACACAAAACCAATAGTTTAAAATTTGAGACTCTTGATTGCTTAATAAGGGAATAAAGGGAATGACAAAAAGTTATAAAAAACAGTTCAACACAAGAAAAATCATGTTATTTTCGCCGAACACTGCGATGCGTTAAACACCTCGGAAGTCGATCATTTGATGATTATATGTGAATTCTACAAAACATTTTTTCTCGCTAAAGTGTTACTCAAGTGATTGAAAACTATATTACCTCTGTTTAGTAGCCCACAGTAAAACTAGAGCTTTACGGAAGATCGTCGTCAAAAAAATTATAGAATTTAAGTTTTATAAACGGAAAGTTTCAAACGGGTTGTGAAACGCGCAACAAATAAGGAAGTCAAAGCATAAAGAATTAACAGTGGATTTGGAAACAAAAATCCTAAAATCCTAATTGTAATTCAAGGGGATACACCGAAGGAAGATAAATTATCAACCAAACAGAGATAATTATCGGATTCCAATTTACTACGTAAGTGAATGATTAAAAGTTCTAAAACTAATACCTGTGTTTAAAACGACTTACAGACAAATTTTACAAAATTCATTCATTGTGAACTTATTTTAATTTAAATATAAACTAAACCGTTTTCCACTTGTCGTACTGATCCGTTAGTAAAAGAGTCATTCAACTGCTGTTTACTTTTGGCAGACAAAGCCCCAAGGGATCGATTCGTACGAGGCATTGAATTGTTGCATAACTGTTCTTTATCATTTTATTTTATTTTGTAGACGTAAGAATTTAATTGTATTTTTTATATTATCGTGTTTTAATTTGGAATTTTAAATAAATGAATATTAATCATTGTGGTGTTACTTAATGGCATATAAACATATATCGTAAATAAATTTTGGTGTGACCCACTAAATTTTAACATAAATATTGAAACTAAAATATAAAAATTTACTTCCAGGTAAATTTATTGTCCAAATAAAAGGGATTTCTTTCTCAGGCTTATTATAAATAACAAAGTCTGAAATTAGTTTGGTTACCTACCACTAAAACCTAAAAATTACGTAAATTAAAGTACGTAATACAGTAATTTATTAAAAATGCTCAACAACCTAAGTTAATATTTAATGCTAGGAAATAGAAAATTGGCTCGTTTATTCAAATTAGAGCGTGATCCGTGAGAATTGACTAATCGAAACTAGATTTAAACTCCTAATCTACGAGAACCAATACATATATCGCTAAATTAGAAAATAAAATTTACAGCAACAAGTTTAATCAGTTAAAGGTCCTGTGTAAAATTTCATCGTTACAAATTGAATTAGAGAAGCAACAATCTACAGTTTAATTTTTACACTCAAGACCATGAGGGGGACATAGGACGTTCTAATTCACTAAATAAGTATAACACGACACCGTCTGTGAAATAATACAAAGTGTGGAAATCCCTCACATTTGCAAAAACAAATCGGCAAAAGTACAGAAAGGTTAATTTTTCATTTTAAAATAATTTCTTTGTATCCGTGAAAGATACTCGGGTGTGATACATTTTAACAAAATTGCATTTATTTTATTTAGCTAAACAAAGTATTCATCGATAAATTCATTTCTTCATAACCAGGTAGAAATCGAAATACCTTTCTTTAGGCAAAAATATTTTAATCTCATTTAGTATTTAGAGTAAAGTAACTGTAAACAAACATTTTTGTTGTGAATATGTGTTAGGCAATTTCAATTGACAACATCCACCACAGTGTTGCGATTGAACAACGAATAAACATCAAGTTCTGTGTCAAACTAGGGAAATTTGCAAGGTGACCTTTGCAGAGATTCAAGAGACTTATGGTGATCAAGCATTGAGTTAAACAACATGTTTGGAATGGCTCGTGTGCTTCAAAAGCGGAAGAACATTCTGGTCGACGATGAATGTCCAGAATCCTGGAAATTGTGCGCAAAATTTCGCTAGTTGTACGAGAAAATAGCCGAATAACTATCCACGCACTTGCTGAGATCGTCAATGTGTCCTATAGATCAGTTTAGATGATCGTATTCGACGATTTGAACATATATTTGCAATATTTCTCGTCCAAAGAGGAAGTTTGAGTGCAAGTATCACGGGTTTGACACCATGCGAGATATCCAATATGAATCATAGAATGTGCCGAACAGTCTTACAATAAATAACTTCCGGGGCTTTCCGAAAGTGGCAAAAGCTTTGGGACCGTTGAATAGCTGCGAAAGTTGAATAATTCAAAGGATAAATTTAACTCATGTCCGTATAGCTTTTAATGGGCTCATCCCGAAAACTATTTGATATCTATTTGATATTAGCTCGTATACAGTATATGTTCAAAATTTCGTGATAGAATGGAGATTTATCGTCTAACAAAACACATCCACGTTCAATTATAACGTTATGATTGTATCAAAGAAACTTTCTGTAACTTGTTATAATTTTTGAAACATCGAAAAAGTTAAAGTACGAGGGCTTTTTTTCAAGTTCCGTTAGGTTGGTAGCGCTTGCGTATAATCTCCAAACGAGCTAGACCTTTACGTGCCGTAGTTTTGAAGTGAGCATTATTTTATCATTGCTACTACAATAGAAGATCCTGCCGCATACGGGATTTGCTCAGGGATTCGTTTGTTCAAGCAAAAGGCAATAATGCGGCAGAAATTCATCGGAAATTGTGTGTTGTGTATGGAGAAAACGTTATAAGTGATAGTGCTGGGAGAAAATCGTGTAGGTGTTTTCAGGAAGGACGAACTGATGTCCATGATGAAGGCGACCAGGGAAAGAAGTTTGTAACAACAAACGACGACGTCCATAAAGTGAACAAAGTGATTCGTGAGCGCCGACGATTCACAATTTCTGAACTTGCTCTTGATTTTTCTCAAATTTCTCGGTCAGCTCTTTATAATATTGTTAGACTAAAGCCAAGCTACCACAAATGTTGGGCACTGTGGGTCCCGAAACATTTTACCGATGTTTACAAACAACAGTGAATTAGCTATGCTCTAAAGTTTTTGCTGTGTGTGGAAGCAGACTCTTTGTTGACTAAGATCGTAACAGAGCATGAAACGTGGGTTAACTTCGAAACAGTGGATGCATACAAACTCGCTCAACAAACTGAAGACATTCAAACAAACCTTGTCTAACACAAAGCTTATGGTTACTGTGTTTTGGAAATGTAAAGGCATTTTGTTGGTGCAGCTTATGCAGCCCGGGACCACGCTTACTGCAAAGACGCACTGTGAAGCTTTGAAACGGGGAGCAATATAAAACAAAAGAAGAGGAATGTTGTCATTAGGTATTGATTTTTTTCATGACAGTGCACGGTCTCATACTGCAGTACAAACATAGGAACTTCTCAAGAATTTCGTATGGGAGATTCGGCCACCCAGACTATAGTCTAGATTTAGCATCAAGCGATTTACATTTGTTCACCAGGATGAAAGTATAGTTGGAAAAAAAGCTGTTCATTACTAACGATGAGCTGAAAATCAGGTTGAAATACCAGTCGGCAACATGGTATAACGATGGTGTAGGAAAACTGGTTCCCTGTTACGACAAATGTCTTACAGTTGGTCGCAACTACGTTCAAAAATAATTTAGATGGAACTTGAAATAAAAATCGCACTAGTGAATGAACTATATGCTACTTTATCCTGTTTCTTTGGATGCTTCTAATAATAAGTAAAATGATCGTTATAATAACAGACTTTATTGAGGTTTTGAAACATGCACTCACTCTTTCCGATACTTCAAATTGTGGATTAAAGCCAATAGTGCAATGGCATGCAGGAGGAAGGTGTTGTTATTAGCAACTGACGGCATTCTACTAAACAAACTCCACAAAATGGTGAACAGCCAGAATCTGTAAAAGTACCCTCATAACAACTAAAATCGCGATGATAAAAACCTGCTGAGCGAGCCGCACGAATATAAGAGAACTTCGCGTTCAAACGCGGAGTGAGCTGGACACTCTGGTGTCAACCTCAAACCGATTCACTTCACATTTGATCGCGAGGCGACGCTCTAGGTCCGAGCGCTCCGCAATAAACCTAAAGTACGCTCTCCTATCGGGGCCCGCTTGTAGCATCAACCCTTAAATTAAAACAGACGATTGAACCGGCGAACTTACTCTACTCTTGGAAGTTGTAAACCTTTCTTGCCATCGCTGACGAGATCTAGGTGCCTGGGTAGCGGAGATCGTCACCGAGGGATAAACACGATTCTTCAGTTAAGCAGTTGCGTTGGTAACATCAAAGCTGAAGGTTCGTGGAAACCGTCTTCATAGGCCCTGAGTTGCCTGCCTTGTTCTAACGTCACTGTTACCCGTGGGACTTGGCGCACGAACCTGACAGACCCGCAGTGGATGCTTGCAAACGCTTCTGCCAGTTGCGAGTATAACAGGCCGTCGCGTGGAAAGATATCGAGACCGCAAAGGATTTTAGTATCAGGAGAATAGCAAATCCTCTAGGTCGACTATTACCGTTTTGTATATCTTCGCCAACAGCGTTGATTCTATACAATTTCCAAGTGCATCCTAGCATTCGCTAAAGACTTGTATAAATTAATTATTGTTGGTTGAAGCGCTACTCAATTGATCACATTGACGAGAATTTAACTTTGTCATCCGTTCGCTATTAAAAGTTAATACTAGCCGAAATGAACCGTTCACTATTAATAATGATTGATGCCGTCATTGTTTGAGCTTTATTAATTAGACTCAATTGTTAATTACCGTTGTATGATTGCTTCGTTGTGTACATATTAATTGTAGTATCCCAGAGCGTGTATTTAGTTTATTCGAAAGCGTCGATTTTAGTTTAGCTTTAGAGAACGCTTAGTTAATTGTTGTAAATATCCCATCATTATTTTGTACATATTTATTCTGAACTTTTCATATTCGTTTT
>JAHWXV010384765.1:0-18640 GCA_024586415.1 Phrixothrix hirtus | reverse complement strand
TTAATTAGATACAAAAAAACCAAATCTCTTTTACACTGGAGTTATTACAAGCAACTACGGAATTCTATTAACTATGCCATTAAAAAGGAAAAGAAATCATACTATAATATTAAATTTAAGGTTAATCAATCCAAATCATTCTTAAAGGAGGCTAAAAGTCTAAATTTAATTGAATCAAAAAAGAACAGTTACCGGAACGCTTATTTAATCCTGAAGATATCAATACTTTTTTCGTGAACCCGCGACCTAATATGCAAAGCGATTATAAAGGAAAAATGTTCTATAACTCCAATGTTTCAAGTTCTGTTAATTCATTTCTCACTTTCAAACATGTAGATGAACGCACAGTATTCAAAATTATTACTGCAATAAAGAGTAAAGCTGTTGATATCGATGGAATCAATATTGACACAATTCACTTATATATGCCGTTTATACTACCATGTATTACTCATATAATTAAATTCTGTATAAACAATCACGTTTTTCCCGATATTTGGAAAAAAGCAAAATTGGTTCCCATACCCAAAATATCCAAGCCTGAGACTCTCCAAGACATTAGACCCACTAGTATTCTACCAAAATTTAAAAAAATCTTGAACGGGTATTAGAAAAAAAAATTATATACCATATACAAAAAAAAAACAAATTAATGCCTACAATGCAGTCTGGCTTTCAATCGGGTCATAGTTGTGCAACTGCATTATTAAACATAACCGATTGTGTTTTACGTGCTAGTGGTACAGGTCTCCTTACCTATATTACCTAGATCTCACCAAGGCATTTGCTAGTTTAAGCCATGACATGCTTCGGACTATTCTTCATTACCTTGGTTTTACTCATAATGCTGTTCAACTCATATCAAGTATTCTATCAAATCGTTCTCAATGTATCAAATATATAAACAGCGTGTCATTTTTTCAAATAATTAAATCTGGTGTTCCCCAGGGGTATATTCTGGGATCACTACTGTTTGTTTTATATACCTCGTTCATCCAGAGAGCTTTCACTTCAGCTTATCATCACATTTACGCTGACAACACACAACTGTATCTATCATTTGAACATAATGAGATCAAGTATGCAATGGCAGCTATTAATTTTGATTTATCCTGTTTATCAGATTATTTAAATCGTCTTTGTCTCAAAATGAACCCGAAAAAATCTGCTGCTATCATATTTGGTAGAGCCGCTGACAAAAACCTAATTAAAAATCAAGCACGGCTAGTAATCGATAGGGAACCATTATCCACTACAGAAAATATTGAAAACCTGGGAGTTTATTTTGGTAGTTATTTAAAATTTACTGGCCATGTGTTAAAATGTTTGAAGAAACATATTACAATTTAAGAATTTTATATCCAAATAGACATTCCTAACGTACTAAAGTGAAAGTGACATTATGTAGTACACTCATTTTATCTCACTTTGACTATTGCGATGTAGTTTAGGGCCCTCATCTGACTGCCTTTGACAAAGGTGGAATCCGAAAATTGCAAAACCCTTGTTTGAGACTAATTTTTGGAATACGCAGCGTATCTCATATAAATTAGCAGAAGCTGATTGGCTTGATATGATAAAGAGGCAATATCTACATGCTGTTTGCCTATTTCACAAAATTATTATTAAGATAACTCTTCTGTATTTGCTCAATAAGATAAGATGTCGTACTGATGTTCAAATCTGAATTTGAGATTTAAAGGGGCTCTTACACCACCTTAACATTACACAGAAAATTTCAAGCGTTCTTTTTTAAGCACCGTCACTAAATATTATAATCTCATGCCCAATCTTATTACGGATTTTTCTATAAGTAGATTTCGTACTTAGATGGTACATCGTCTTTCAACAGAACAGTCTGATCTTGCCCTATGATTCTGTACTATAGAAAAGAAAAAAGAAAGGTCCATATTATCATTAATTATATTTGTATCTTTTAGCGCCATAAATGTCCAAAATTATTATTTTCATTAGTTATTAGGGTTAAGTGGAAGAACAGCTTTATTGTATTTTAAAGCTGAACTTCGCCCTTTTACATTATTCAAATAGTATGTAACTAAATTATTTTATTTTCTTTTGAATTCTAATGTAAGTACTTTTGAAGTTATAAATAAAGACCTTTATTATTATTATTATTATTATCTTCAGTTTTACGATATTTGATCATCAGTTGGAAATTTGCAATAACTCAGAAAAATGTCGGAAAACGTAGTTATTTATATGTCATAACTTTAGGGCCCATATTTTTATAATCATACTTATAAATCTTATATAATAAGATGAAATGGAACATGATTATTTTTACCTTAACAATCCTTTTAATAAATAAATATATCTACGAAATAAGATAATTCATAAAGTTTACTTGTGTATATATCCTCACCATACATTTCATATCCTATATAAGAGCGGTGTTTCCGCGCCTAGTGAAGGTTGATCTGACGTCTTTAAACGTTCAGTTTAGTATAAATGTTTATTTATACTTAAAATGTAAATATTTATTATTTGCATTGATTGTGAATTAATATTTCGTGTTTTCCATCACTTCAAAGCAATTATGTGTAAGTATAAATGTAAAAAATTCTTCTCATCATACGCATAAATAAATTTCTATATATTAATATGCGCTTATTTTAAATTTATTTTTGTTACAGCTTTACATCCCGATAACCACATTGTTCCCCTAAAACATCATTTTAGGAGTAACTCATATGCAAGCATCTTTTAAATTATACATCTTTCACAAATAAATTTGCGAAGCTTGGGTAATAAAATCTTTCATATTCTAAATTTATTTTTTATCGCAGTAGCAATGTTAAACTGTCCGAAGTGTTCCAAATCATTCGCAAGTAATGATAATTTGGAACGTCACATGACAGGATGTGTAAAAGGTAAAATCTCAGCATGCCCTAACTGCAATGCAAAGTTCACGCGCCAGGATAGTCTCAAAAGACATATTACACTGATGCACGCTTCAAGTCATATGTGCGAGGCATGCGGTGAGATAGTAACTAATGGGATGGGATTGGTCGTTCATATAAACAGTGGCAGATGCACAAAGGATGAGATGCAACAGCAAGCGAAGGAAGCTAAAATTACGTCTACAGGAACACCAGTATCATCCGGAGTGAAGACTTAGGAATATAAAACCTGCCGTGAGTTATTTTCATCATCATTAAAATATGCGGGAAATCTGCGGTCGCAGAAACATTTAAAGGCAATTGCCAAACCTTATTCCGACAATATTACAGAATTACAAACTAGCTTTAGGCATAGGATTGCTACATACAAAATTAACGGTAGCGGACTTAATATTTCCCGGTTTTTAGAATCAATCAAACATATTATAATCGATTTAATAAATGCTGTGTCAAAGTCGCACCAGAGTGGCATCAAATTCAACAAGGAATTATTCGGCATTTACACATCTGACAAAAATTCTTCCGGTGATTTAAAATCATTTAGCACTAAATATAGCGTAACAACTCGTAAAATGATCGACGTATCACATATTTATGACGAGCTATGTTCGGTCATTAAAACTAAGAGTGAGCAATTTTAATTGAATGATTGCAGGTGGAGATTAAAGGATATTTCACATATCGAAATTAATATTAGTAAGTATATGCCTATTAGACGTTCATCCTACATTAAATTACCTTTACAAATTCAACGAAAGCAGGCATGCGTAAATGTGCAGAATTTAGATAATGCGTGTTTTGCTTGGGAAGTGACCTCAGTATTATATCCGGTCAATTACCATAACCATCCAGATCGAACATTTTTCTACCCTCATTATACGGAGGTGATCAATACCTCAGGAATGAAATTTCCGATCAAACTTAAAGATACTAATAAATTTGAATCTATCAATAACTTAAGTATAAATGTTTATGGTGTAGAATTTAATTATATAAGTAAAAATTATGATATTGTAGGTCCTATATATTATTTCAAATCAGTTCAACAGACGCATATAAGTTTATTATACATTGAAGAGGGAACTAAGGATAACTATGTCTGGATTAAAGATATTTTACGTCTTATTAACTCAAAGAAAAAAAATACTTATGCGACGGATGCCTTATATTTTGCTCTAAAAGATATGCGCTATTAATGCATAAATTCAACTAATGCAGTAAAATCTATACTAAAATGCCCAGGGAAGAACTTAAGACGGATAAGAATGATGATTTGGTTCCGGGAAATATATTAAAATTCAACTCATATGAGAAGAAAATGTGGGTACCATTTGTCGTTTATATGGACATCGAATCTATTCAAAAACCGATCCATACATTATCTCCTGATCCTAGTCATAGCTACACGAAACTGAAATATGAATAAGAAAATGCTCTACAGATTGGATGTTTTCTCTAATGATATCGGAATCTATCATGTTCATTGTAAGTGCTGAAGGTATCGCGATGAAGAAAGGATAGAAGACCGTAGTTTAATTACCATTAAATTTACTAAAACCTAAATTAATGAGTTATTTTCTCTAAATGATGTTCTCAGTTATGAACTTGAAATGTTAAGTAAATTGGAAATGCTCTACCACATAAGAAGCATTATAAGATAATTTATAGCTTTAAATCGATCCGAGGTTACGTAAACTTTCTCATTGTAGCGAAGCAACTGCTGAAGTAATCAAAAATAATAAAAATTTAGAAACCAAATTTTATATCATATATACATAATGTAGTAGTTTATGAAACAGTAGGTCCGCAAAATGTGATACTTATAAATATGTTAAATTTGAATGAAAACTATCTTATAGATTTATTTAGAGATAACTTAAATGTCGAATATTTTTAAGAGCAAAGTTCTTGCATTGTACGTATGTAAGTAAGTTTAGTAGAGTAAGATAAAATGTCTATTTCTTAAAAATAGAACTAAAATGTTTATTCTACTTAAAGATTTTGTCATTTGTTATTTTTGTATCATAATTGTAAACATATCTAACGAACATGGCATTATTAAGTAAAAATAGATTCATTAGAGTGAAATATTTACCGAATGCTTCTTCACAACGAGAGAGAAGGAAGTACGACTTTTACTGCTCCTAAGACCTTTTCGAGAAATAGAAAGAGAGGCGACGATCTTGTAAATGATCTAATTAATGCTGTCTATTGAATTACATTTACCTGCATATGATTCCTAAGATCCGGATATTAAATTGGAGAAACGTGTGAAACGGTAAGATAAAGGTGCGAATGAATTAGATGAGGTATGCAGATTACATTGCATTGTATAGAGATAACAATAACTTGGTTTAATCGCCATCAGACGGATAACATATTACAAGGTATCATGAGTGAGGATTATCTAACATTTTGCTACATCGTTCTATTTCAAACATTTTATTCCAACCATTTTATTTCAATCATATATAGGGCGACCTCATCACTCATGCGAATGGCATTTATCTACCATTAGGATTCCTTCATCTCGCTTCAACCATTTATTCATACCACCCTCCAAGGGAGGTTTATCTATGATAACCATCTCTGGTCAATTTCCATTTTTCCATTAATATTATATAAAATTAATATGGTTTGAAATAATTATCAATTCTTAATTCATTAATATTATAAAGTTAAATCTTACGGAGATATTCATAAGTATATACATATAACTTCGAATAAAACTATCTATTACAATATCATCACATTTAAATTAATTAATTCATATGTTACATGAAAGCAGCAAGCTCCGGTATCACAACAATCCAGTTTTAGCCAAGTCTTAGATTATTGAAACAATCTCATTATTGACTTCCGAGTTTCCGGCTCTCTTTTTAGCACATAGTACTTGTAAATCCGCAATTAATTTGTGAACGTTGTTCCAATATTTATATTTAATGTATCCCCTGTTAAACTCCTTCAAAAGCTTATCGCGGCTCTTTTTCTTACTTTTCATCGCAATTTTTGGATTCATAGATAAACGATCGCCATATGCTCCATGGTTTGTTTGCAAAGCGTCAGTGACATTATCGCTTGAATTTTGCTGTCGCTACCATATTCACTTATTGATCGAGATGGAGATGATGCGTTTTGTAACAAATGTGGAGATAGATTTATGTAATTTTTAATTTCAGTAATGTCCTCATTATTTAGCGAATTATAGGATTTTCGCTTAGGTGGCAGAGCAAGTCTTCGTTTAAAGTATGATGATGGAATATATGAACCCTCAGATCTATGCCGAGAAACGTCATCAAGAAAGGAAAACTTTTGATGCCCTTTATGCTTTGAATTTTTCGAAATAGCTAAACAATTTCCTAATTAATTCTTTTTTAAAAATCTACCATAGCGACTCCTAGCATAATTTCCATTTTTTCTTGCAATCTACAACTACAAATAGAAATAAACAGTATACTTCTTCAAATTTGAATATCAGCAGGTTCACTATATACTCCGACCAACAGGCTAAAGATATATATACTACTTCAAATTTTCAGCTAAAATTGAAGGTGACAAGGCACCTTTGACATAACTCAGTCAAATGCATCGAATAGGATTTATAGGTGAAATAGCAAGATGCGATAAAATGTTAATGCGGTGCGGCATGATGTCATGAGAAGCAATCATTAAATATGAAACGGGGACATTATTCCATCCCTGTGTGACATCTAACAAATCTCATGACATCTAATACTCGACATTTGATAGATCTAATAAATAATATTGTGATTTATCTAATGTTTATCACATAATACTTTAGGAAAGCGAGATAGTCAAACAAGTAAATAAGTTAACATGATCACCAGAAGTTTGCAATAGTTGAAAAAATTAATGGCTACGAATATGTAAGCAGTGTACCAAGTAAGAAAGCAAGGACCCTGTAGTTTTAATATAAGGCTTAAAACTCAAAAATAATAATTGGAATGAATTTATTGTTAACATAAGGGTTATGCTCATGTTGCATTTACGCCAGTGTTAGAAATACTTGGTGAATATAAAATTGCATTGCACAGTTTCTCAGAGCCTTACTGTGTTTGAAAAGATACCATTATAAGTATCCGTTTTTATTGTCAAATGTGGACAATTTAATGATGAATACTTTTATAAAAGATTAGCTAGATGGTTTATCCTGAACTTACGTTTTTCTTAGTAATGTCTGTATTAAACGATTATCTAATATTTCCCCTGTTATGGTTTAGTTAATAAATAACTTGCAGTCATATTAGCTAAAATTTTCTTCATCACTGTTGATTTTCTCATATACCCCTTGAAGTACTCACCTCCCTGGAAACTGCAATTCTCGCTTTTAAAACTACGTCTCCTTTGGAGAAGCTTGTAATTACTGCCCCAGAGGCAGTGGCATCAAAAGTACTTTTTATAAAATGCTTGTTAGAAATTCAACAAATGTCACTTGTTATATTCTTAAAGAATAGAGTTTAAGCGGCGCGGATCTTTATGCTGATGTTTAAATATATGATCGTAGCAAATAAAGTTCAAAACTTTTTTTGATTTTTAGCGATAAATAATATTGCCTCTGATTAAATGACTGCATAATTTTATGTCATATCGATATTAGTTTAACTATTAAAAACACTTCAAAGCTCTCACTCCAGTAAGCTTCTGAATGTAATTCGTTAACTGATTAACGGTGACCTTATTTAAAATAATTAATACGCACACACGCTTCTACGTTTCCTAACTCTTATGCCTTTGTATTCAGAAAGCATTGCTTTTCTGGTGAAAACCGTTAATGTAATGGTTACTAGACAAATAATGATACCAAAGAACGATACATAAAAATAAGGTTGATTTGAAAAGAACGGAGATGAAAAAACCAGCCTTCTTGCAGTTTCTCGGTGTCCACTGCTTATGCGGCCACGTTGAAACCCAAATGTTTTCTCACTAAATCATTTTTAGCACATAATTCAATTAAAGTAGAATGTTTCAAGTTTTATATTATAAAACACTGCTTTTATGACCTAAAATGACTCGTAAAGAAAGAATGAGTTGACAAATCGAATTGTAACTTCAGATGTGCTCATATGACCAACAAAAATCTGTAGCTCCGCTATTGAATATAATGACATGCTGAGTATTTCTCAAATCACCCTTATAGTAAAACACTACGTAAAGAATCTCATTTAATAATTATAGGAGCACAATTGTCAAGCTAGTAATTTTGAATTTGAGTAACTGCCTTCCCTTTGTCCAATTTTTAAATAGATACTTTGAATTTAAAATTTAATAAAACATAATCAATGTATATACTTTAGTAGTGTAACCTAAATTTTAGCTTTTAGCTACATATTACGTGGGTACCTTAAAACTGCAGCATGTCTTTAAATTTTAACATATAGCTCAACATTATGCCAGTCCCTTATTATTTATTTGACAGAAAGTGTTCCTCTCAGCTATGTGATGTTATAATATCCCAATTCGAGCAAATAGAAACTGAAAATTTGCTTCTAAAAAGGTATTCAAATTACGAACTTGAAAACCTTGTTAGACATTATCATAATTTTTAATGCCTATAATACTGATAAACAAAACGCGTTGAAATCGTGCGGTTTCTACATCAGCTCGGGTAGAAATGTGGAATTTTAACTGTTATGTGGCCAATAATACTTCCTTTTGTTATAAAAGTTTTTGTTCACATCAACCAAAACGTAAACGGGAAAATCTAACAATAGCTAAAAAAATCGTCTATTGCCTGATTACCATTTCTTTACGCTTCGCTTTTGAGCATTATGTAAAGAGTAGTTAGTAGTAAAAGCACAGCTCATTTAGTAAGCATAAAGGGCAAACTCCTGCGACATTTCTAAACATATGGCTAGTACGTCTGCTACATTTGTTGGATGTCTACCCGGATTTGGAAATGTAATGAGCAGTGTCAGCGTTCAGGAACTAAAGCTATTTTGTTGAAGTGTAAACCGGTATTAGCAGTTTACTAATGTTTGACTGTGAACTGATAAAGCCCTGTTTACCGTGTGTAATGGCTTGCTATTTCGTTAGGTTTTATCTTTCTCTACAATCTCGTTTTATAGATTTACAAAGTAGTTTGTAATTTACACGCCAAACATGCTGTTAAATGATAAATATGTGCAATTGCTCTTAACTGCTGTTTTGTATGTATTACACCTCATTTAAAACATAATTTCACACAAATTTCCATTTTATAAATACCGCGTCATTTATTTATTCTGCTGTAGGTACAAATAGCATAATGGCTAATTAATTATAAAATTTCATTGCATAAATGTGATTAAACAAGAAATCCGCAATCTAATTCCTGATTTTATACTTTACTATTGGATTAACTTACCTGAATTTCTATCTAAATACCTTTTTAGCAACATGCGAAATAAAATAAAATTTACAATAATATAACATAGTTTATAATCTGATATCTTTACATAAATTTAATTCAATTATATACTACTTATTGAATAAATATAAAACTATGCAGATATTTTAGAAAAAGTAGAACTCGATTAGTTCAACGCCATTTCAAAATCCCAAAAGTAAACATTTGTCTCCAATGCGCTTTTGCACACAAACATTTGCATCAATAAAAATACAGTAGAAAAGCTGAAAATGAAAAAGTAACCTAACGGTACTACAATTCTGTTTAAAATTTGGAATTAACAAAAGGTGAAGGTTTTTAAGAATATCCTGCGGAAATTGTTAAGATCAAGAGACTTGAAATAGTAGTGGTTGATTTATCTAACATTAAAGTGGCAGGAAACTGAAATTTCTACTTTCAGCAAACAAGTGATCCAGGTTGTAAATATTTACATTTTTTAATAAAACTGCTTTTGTTCTATGTGTAAATAGTAGTAAGTATATGAAAATATTACTGTAAAAGTGCATAACTTCAGCTAATTGAGCCATAAAGAACATTTAGGTATTATAATTATATATGTTTCTTTAATAAAGTCTGCCCCAAAATGACTTATTAATAGATATTTTAAATTTTCTTATAATAAAAAGCACAGTTGATGTTGTAGCGTGCTTTTTATTGCTTCAATTCCTTATCTTCTCGGGTTTGTTAATTGTCATCTTGGACATATGGGAACATTTTCAAAGAAATTTCTAAGGTTCTAGTTTTAAATTAATTACATTATAGTGATGAGCAGCGTAGAATGAAATTTTGTTCGTACACTCTGGAAGTTAAAAGTCTAAATTTTGTTGAAACTTAAAAGTTAGTAATAGTATAAAGAGACTTCCATTTCCTTGACTAAGACATACACATGTTAAAATATTTCTTATTGTTTATTATGAAAATGTACTTCCTTTTAGGGTTTTAATTTATTTTACGTAATTGTAATGCATGATCTGTTTTTAATTATTTATTCGCATAGTGGTTTTTGTTCCTGCTGAATAGGTAAATTATCGTTGAAAATTTTTATTTGGATTTTTTATGTTTTCTCCTTGGTCCATCGTGACAAATTCGAATATTAATTGGTAGATATTTACTTCTGTTGTATATTTTTTATTATAATTGAAATTGTGCTCGACTTGTTTCGGGAATTTTAAGAATTAAACGAAAATTGCATAAAATATGAATGAAATGTTGAACATAAACGTGTTACGTAGTTTTGCCTTGTTTGATTTATGTCGTATCAATCTGAAGTTAGTTAAGCGGTTTGTTTATTTATATAGGGGCATCGACCAAACAATAACGGTATTCGGTAGCAATGTTCTTAGTGAAATGGGGGACTTTTCGACACATCGCTTTTACCTGAAAGGATTAACTTAGGTACAATCCTTTTGTCTTCCTCGAACAAATACCACAATGTCAATTTAAAATTGAATTTATTTAAATGATAATAATTTTAAAAGGTTAAATACACACAACAAAGTAAAACTAAATTCATTAAATAAAATTAATGCTAAAGCTGATTAAAAGTATTAAATTAAGATTGATGCGATCAATCTCTACAGAATTTACAAGTATTGAAATAAGTTTGTTAGCACGCTTTACCGTGGGCTAATTTTTTACGTTTTGCTTAAATAAAGGTTTTTCTATCTAAATTTAATGAAGCCTTGAAAGGAAATTAAATGTCTGTGACCTTTGTCTAAGCAAACTTAATTATGCTTTCTATCATTACATACAGTTTAGATTAATGTTATATTTACATGTTTTACTAATTATACATTCGTGATTCGCGTTCGCAGCAAATAAGATTTATTGAGAACTGACTTTTTCGATGTCTTTTGATTTATTTTATCAGATGAAATGGATGTCCACTCTGAAATTATTATAACACTTGGTGAAGTATAACTAACTTCTTTGAATTACTTGAACAAATTCTCAACTCATGTTGGTCATGTTGTAATTATTTTACTGCAATGGACTTGCAGGAACTTTCAGTGATAACTGGTTTACTGAAAACTGGGCACTGTGAAAACTTACTGTAGACCAGGAAAAAGACTTGTTTTTGGTTAAGGTTACGTTTATATAACTTTCGGGAATTCTCATTGTCCAATACGGCTGCTGCTTATTTGAATTTTAGCTAATGCCTTTGAACTAAAGTTCGTTTTTCGATTCTCTCGTACACAGTTCTAATTTGCATGAAAACGTGTCTTTGTGCGAGTTTCGGGTTTTACTTGTTAGTTTACATGTCTTAGGGGCAAGTGTATTATATTTTCGCGCTTCTTTAAATTATACTGTCTGTGGTGATGGTCACGTATTTATATTACCTGTCCATCTTTGCTTTTAACAAATCTGCCGGTTCATAATAACTCTACAGCTTATTCTAAAACGCTAAGGCTAATTTACGTTTACTTAAAACTCATTATCGACGTCTAAGAATGTTATACACATTTTTATTTAATTCTTAGGCATATTGATGTGAATTAATAATTTTATTTATTGATGGCATCAATAAGGTGAGAATTCCAAGTCTAATGGTTTTTAAACTGAACTACATGATTGTCATGGTTATAATATTGTTAGTAAATGAGTGAGTGGTTAATAACTAAAAATATGAAAACGTGAAAAATGAAGTTTAGAGAGCGCTGTTGTGGTTTTAGTTAATTAATTGAACGATAAATTAATCAAATAATTTATTTCATGTAAAAAATGTTTGCAATAGTATTAAAAAGATATTACTTATATAGGAATGTTCAGAAGATTTTTGTTATTAAAAATGCCGTCAAACATAAACTACGGGATGATCTGCCTTAGCAAACTTCTCAACATCCACAATAATACATTTATAACCCCATAAAAATACAGCTACCAGAAGTTTAAAAACGTTTAACTTTGTAACCCGTTTCTGATAACTAATATTTTATACAAATTTTATTCAATTTCTATTTACTTCAAAAAATTTACCAAATGAAGAGCGCTTCGTTTCCAAACATCTATATAAATTATTATATCAGTCGCCACCACAATTATAATAAAAAATATAAAACAGAAGCAAATATCTACAAATTAAGGCTAAACACTTTTGAAAATACAAAAACGTCTAAATCAAAATTAATCCAAAAATAATCTATGGTACACATTCACCAAGGGCAAAAACCTACATGCAAATAAATAATTAAAAACAGATTATGTATTGCAATTAGTTAAAATAATTTAAAAATAAAATAAAACTTTAAAAAAAGGACTCTTCTCATAGTAAACAATAACAAAACTTTTAAAGTTTTGTGCGTTTTAAGTCCCTTTGTGGAGTTAGTAACTTTAAAGTTTTAACTATATTTAATTTTTAATTTTCATACTGTACAATAGAAATTTCAACTTTTTAAAACAAATCACTATATGCTGCTCGCTACTATAATAAGCAACTAGAACCCATGAAATTTCTTTTAAAATGTTTCCATTGACCCTAGATACCAATTAACAAGATCGGAAACGTGAGGAATTAATACAACAAAGAACATCTTATAGTATCAACTGTACTTTTTATTACAAGAGCATGTCTAAATCTATTAACAACTCATTGTGGAAAATATTATTAAAGCAACTTGTATATACAGTGGCCCCATAAAATATTCCTATGCTACGAAAATTAATTATTTTGTACTAATTAATTGAAATTAGGCAGGACAGCGTTAAAAGTTTTATTCCGCCATCACGTAAGAAGTCCAAATTAAAACCGGATTTTATGCGTTAACGCATTTGTTCAATTAATGCCGTTGGAACTACTTGCGCTTACACTGACAATGTAAAAAAAGAACCGAACTCTATCTGAAGAAAAATATTGGAAGTAAATGTCGAAACTGTGTAATCAGAAACGTGAAAAATTTATTATTTTCTGTATGGAAGAAACATTACACAGTTAAAAACTGCTCGAAGTGCTCAAAAATTAATGGTTCCAAAAACTTCCATCGAAGGCAATATCAAATCGTTACGCCTTCCATTTCTTTTGAATTCGACCTGTCAGGTACAAAAGAATCTTAGAGCATTGCTCAGTAAAAATCTCTAAATATTTTGCTATCCTAAATTACGTTCTGGCTGAATCAAAAGGAGACCATCGACCACATGTGAATATCAATATTTTGGGATTTAAAATTCCGGAATTATTAGATTTTGGTGCCAATTATACCTTTCTCTGTTGACAACGCTGCGAAATGCTTTCATATTCGAAATTAAAATTACAGAAAACTCGGAAAATTCTATCCCGCATTATTAATGGGCATCTTTTGAAAAATTTAGATGTAATTTTATCACCTTTTTCGTTAGGTGATAAAACTATTATGCTTGAAACGTTGGTTATACCGAAAGTATCGCATACACTTATTTTAGGTACGGATTTTAGGAAAACCATTGCTATTGTTCCAGACTTATTCAAAGTCGAATTTCATTTTTCGGATCCCGTTACAATCACGTACCGATTTACCTTTTGAATAGTATAGTTAAAATCTTTAACAATCTTTTTTTTAAATTGCTTGCACAAAAACCATTAAGAATACCAATAAAGCTACTGCTTAACCCATAAAACAACAAAGCTATTATTCAGTTTCTTTAGCTGTTCAAAAACAAATCAGCCTATGGCTTAACAAATCTTAAATTTGTATTGGACTCTAAAATCTAATGGTGCACGCCCAGGTCCAATATTATTAGTAAACAGATAGATTATGCTTATTGATTTTGTGTACACTTTCGTAAGGTAAGTGAAATTATGGAAAACGATGCTTATCCGTAATCGTAGGTTTTGGATGTTTTAAATATACTCCGGAACTCATCTTTTATTACATCAATTGATATTAAATCTGTATATTAGCGGATATGACTCGAGGTAAACTTTAAACAGTTTGCTGAATTTACTTTGCCCAATCATCGATTATTTCAGTTCAGTAGATTTCTTTTTGGATTAGCCGCTTTGACAATATATATAGATGACGTTATCGTTTGTACCTCTAGTTCCTAAAAATATTTTCACGTTCTCAATTAAGTTTTAACTCGACTTTCCAATTAAAACCTAATCTTAGGAAAATACAAGTGTAATATTTGCAAATCTCAATTAAAACATTTAAATTTTGTAGTCAACTGAAAAGGGTTGTTATCAGATCCCAACGAAGTATCACCTATTCGTCAAATACCGATGGTTTTTTCTGCTCAACATGTCCGCAGAATTATTGGTACGGCATCAAGGTACCAACAATTCATGCGAAACAGTTCTTAATGAAGTTAAAATACATTTAGTAACACTTCTTATTTTGACTTGTCCAGATTTTTCGCTTCCTTTTGTGTGCAACTCGATGCTTCACATTTCGGAATTGGCGCAATCTTGTCACAAACCATTGAAAACGTTAAACAAGTAATGTGTTGCTTCAGTCACTCTCTCACTAAAAGCGAAAGAAATCTTTCGGTCAGGAAAAAGGACGCTTAGCAGCTATTTGAGCAGTTGAAAAACTTGTGCTCTATATTGAACTGACCACTATTCTCAAAAAGAATTCAACAATTTATATGAGCCTACTTGAAACTTTTTGCAACAATACGGTTATGACGTAATTCATCATAAACGCGAATACTATGTAGTATTTGAGACCGTACCTAGTGCCACACTCATTTTGGCCGTCGCTACTATTGAAGGCAAACATTTTCATATACATATGCAGATCATTTTTCCACTAAGTTCAGTCCACCTCAGAACAAAAAGCATAGAGAAGTGTTGACTTTGATTCAATCAAAACTACTTAGGTTTAAACCATTTATTTATATTATTACCTAGTAAACATCCTGGCCTGCGTGGCGAAATATATAATTTGAAAAAGTCAGTCCTATATATCTGAAAGATTTTCAATTCTAAAACAAGTTTACAATGAACCAACATCTGGCCATTTATTGGTCCAAACTCAAGCCACACGTCGCGTTACCTGTTATGTAAATCGATCTACTATCTGCATGTGGCAAAAACTTGAACAAAGAAAAAGCCTTAGGATTCAAAACTGAATAAAATTAACTCACCATGTTTGTCTCCAGTCACGTACATTTCCTATTTAATATGCTACATTTTTATTTAACTATTGAAAAAACTCTGCAGTTAAGTACCCGTTAAGGTTTTTATTCTCAGGAAAGGGCTATTCCCATCATGCTTCTGCTTCTAGGTATTTTTGCAACGTATTTCTGTGAAATGCCGTTTTGAATTAAAACTCTATCCCTACCAACTTCTAATTCAGTAATATTACGAGATCTATGTATATTTGTATCGTACCAATAACAAAAAATTGATATTAACATATTATAATATGAGCAGCTATAATGTCATCTTTTTTCTTAAGTTCTTACAAACATTTCTATTAATTCTATTTATTTGACTATTCGTTGAGTCTCTTCATTTTATAATTCAAAAACTTTTTCTAGGTATGCAAAATTCATTTTTGATAAAATCGCTTCTAATATTTAGTTTTATGGACTCCTTATTTAACTTGTAATTGCTACACCATTTTAGTATGTCTTAAGTATTTTTATTTTATCCATTGTAATAAAACTCAATTACGTTCTTCCATTTGAAAAATCCACTATTGATGATACTATATGACTTTTTGTTTGATCAACGATTTTAAACTCCTCATCCGCCTGCAAAGGTTTCAGCCAATTAGTTGGCTTGTAGTTGCGGTTTCAGGTGGATGCATTGCAATTACCGAGTTTTATCGCTTTAGAAACTCCAACGTAGAAATGCAATAGTAAGACTAGGGCATTAATCAAACTTTCCGCCGCAATTGGACTTCATTACAGGGAACTTGTTGACCCTAATGTCCGAAATTAAAAAAACTTCAAGGTTTGGTGGATGCCATATTTATCTGTGAGTTAGTTATATGGTACAGATTTTCCGCATTGTTGTGTTATAGCAAGCAGTCTTGTATTAATGGTAATTTGGGTCGAGATACTGTAAGGCATAAATTAACGCTTTCCTCAAAACTTCATGAAAAATAATTCAAGTATATATGAGCAATTAGAGATATCGTATCATCTTTTATGTTAATTATGAGAAACACTTGCTTCTCAAGTTGCTAAACTGTTATTCACTATATTTCCAGTCGATTTTGTGAGGTCCAGTGCAGTTCGTTCTTTTCACTACTTTTTTATTTTCATAAAATAAATCATGCATCTTTTACTTTCTCTTACCTATATGAAATATAAGTAAAAGAGAAAGTATTGTTTTCGACAAAAATTTTGGATGTCGAAATTTCAGTGGAAATACACGTTAACAGGTCCCCTAACTACGAAAATCAAGTTTTTGGAAATTGGCCTGTGTGTGTGCGTGTGCGCGTGTGCGGGAGTGCGCGTGTGCGGGAGTGCGCGTGTGCGGTTGTGCGCGTGGGTGCGTGCGTGGGTGTGTGCGTGCGTCCGTGCTTGCGCGGGTGTGTAAGCGCGTGCGTGCGTGTGTGCGTGTGCACATGTGCACGTGTGCGTGTGTACGGGTTTTTCCGTGTGTGCATGGGTGAGTGCGTGCTTGCGTGTCTGCGTGCGTGCCTACGTGCGTGCGTGCGTGCGAGCGTGCAAGCGTGCGTGGGTGCGTTTGTGCGTGCGTGCGTGCGTGCGTGCGCGGGTGCGCGCGTGCGTGCGTGCGTGCGCGCGTGAGTGCGAGCGTGCATGCGTGCGTGCGTGCGTTTGTGCGTGCGTGCGTGCGCGCGTGCCTGCGTTCGTACGTGCGTGCGTGCGAGCGCGCGTGCGTTCATGCGTGCATGCGTGCGTGTGGGCGAGTGCGTGCGTGTGCTTGTGCGTGTGAGTGTGGGTATCCGTGTGCGTATTAGCGTGCATGTGCGCGTGCGTGTGCGTATTCGTGCGCGTGCGCAATCGCGTGCGCGTATGCGTTCGCTTCGGCGTGTGCGTGTTCGTGTGGGTGTGCGTGTGCGTGTGCGTGTGCGTGTGCGTGTGCGAGTTCGTGTGCGTGTGCGTATGCGTGTGCGTGTGCGTGTGCGTGTGCGTGTGCGTGTGCGTGTGCGTGTGCGTGTTCGTGTGCGTGTGCGTGTGCGTGTGCGTGGGTGTGTGCGTGTGCTTGTGCATGTGCGTGTGCCTGTGCATGTGTATGTGTGTTTGTGTGTGTGTATGTGCGTTGCCGCGCGCTCGCGCGTACGTGTTGGTGGGTGTGTGTAAGTTTGTGTGTTATATTTGAGTTTCTATGCATAGTCGCACGCGACCACAATAATTTAATTAAAATCGGAAAACCGGAAGTACCACGTTACTCTAGCCATTTTTTGGGTTTTTGAGGTTTTTCGAAATTGCCTCTAACAATTTTTTTTAAGTTTATCACATTTCGTAGAAATGTAATGGTCTTTCATATAATCCACGTGGTTTTTCATAATATTTTCCGTAAGCCGAGTAACCGGAAGTACTTTCGCCGTTAAGTCTGATTAAAATAACTATGAAACCAAAAAACCTAGATAAATGAAAATTTGCATTTAAGATTACAATCACCTTGGCCGCTAAATCAAGAATTTGGTTAAAATTGAATAACCGGAAGTTCCACCTTATTCTTGTCATTTTTAGATCTTTTCCGAATTTTTCGTTTTTTGACATTTTCTCGAAATCTGAGATATCGTTTTTTTTAAATTTATTGCGTTTCTAATGAATTTAAGACACTTTAACCTAATCTAGGCGGTTACTCAGAAAGTTTTCTGTAAATAGAGTAACCGTAAGTACTTTCACTGTTAACTCCGAATACAATAACTATGAAACTTAAAGTCCTAACTAAATGAAAATTTATATTTGGCGTTACAATCGCCTTTTTCTGCAAAATCAAAAATTTGGTTAAAATCCAGTAACTGAAAGTACCACTTCATTTCTGTCATTTTAGGATAATTTCGGAATTCTTTTATTTAAAACTATGACCGGAAATACCACTTTATTTTAGCGACTTTTAAGTATTTTGCGAATTTCTCGATAACGTTTTTAACATTTTCTTTGAAACTTGCTACGGTTCTTGCGTCCTTCATATACTTTTATGAGAAGTTTTCCTGAAAACATGCGTAGAAGTGAATTATTAGAGAAAATCTCTGTAGTTAAGCAGGGTTTTGCGTGTACAGGAACTTGGATGGATGACCGTTACAATTAGCGTTCCCAAAATATACTTAAATAGTATTTTAATTATTTGTGAACATTTTTATATTTTTATACCCATGTACAGGGTGGCTCGTTTTCGTGGTAAATCACAGGTTTGAGTACTTTACAGCCACAATACATGAAAATGGTGTACGCATTCCCGGGACAACTTTTT